>CAOLHI010004879.1:0-94937 GCA_948474755.1 Ctenosaura bakeri | reverse complement strand
TCAGGAATATACAACTAAAACACTCCTGAAATATGCCCATCTAATCTGTTTAAAGACTTCAGAAGGAAAGCCCACCACACTTCGAGGCAGCCTCTTCCACTGTTGAACACTTAGAATAAAAAAAGTTCTTCCTAATGTTGAGATGGACTCTATTTTCATGTAATTTGAATCCAATTGATTGGTGGTTCTTAACATTTTCTTTGCCAGGGGCCCTCTTTAAGTATCATTTGTTGTTGCAGACCCCCAAGACTTAACTCAAGATTGAAACCCCAAATTGCATCAAATATTTATCTAAAATTGTTCTTCAAATTGGGAAAAAATGGAGAAATAAGTAAATGCACACTTTCCTGAGAGGTGCCTGTGGTGAAGAGAGGACTTTTTTTTTCCTGCTGCTTCTTCCCACCAGTTTCAAGCTGGAGTGGATTGAACAGCAACACTCAGGCCCAGCCAGTTAGCCAGCATTTGCCCTTCTCTCTCTTTATTCCTCCCCTTTTTTCCAGCCATCTAGTCTGTCAGATACTCTCAAGCAATCCACATTTTTTGTCTTCTTCACCAAGAGGAGAGGAGATGAAGACAGCAAGGGTGAGAGGGGAAAAGGCAGAAAAGGAGAATTGAAGTCAAAAAGGGAGAGGTGAAGCAACCTATATATAAAAGACCCTGAGCACACTTCCTCATTTCTGTGCATATTTGAATGGGGGTTTATTTTTCCAATGGTGATCCCTTACTCCCAGCTTCCACTGTCTTGCCAGGGGATGGCACGTGCTGCAGCACCCCACCCCCGTTCTAATTTGACTGTACTCCAAATGGGATCCTTGAGGCAACTTTGCAACCAGCTGTAGTAAAAAGGATTGCTTGCCACAGTTCTTCCTTTTGAAGAAGGTAAAAAAAAAAGAGGGGGGAGGGTTGAGCATTTCTGATAGTACACTGGGCTGTTCTCTGCTGGAAAGAGAGAGAGCAAGGGAGGGAGGGAAGCAGAAAGAGAGAGAAGAAGGGCAAAAACTGACTTGCTGGCAGATTGTCAGCTCTGCTGTCACTCTGCTGCTGAGCCTGCCTCTTCCTTGCAGCAGAGCAGCCATGTGACAGGCCACACTCAGGCCCAGTCAGCCAGCCAGCCAGCCTACCTCCTTCTGTCTTTGGTTCCTGTCACTCCACTGTAGAGGAGGAGATAGGCTGAGCAGCCTTTCAGCCTTTTGCAGACCCCCTGTGAGGGCATCACAGACCTCTGGGGGTCCATGGACCTCAAGTTAAGAACCACTGCAATAGATTCTCCCTCCACTCCCTCCACTCCTTCATTAGCAGGTGCCAGCAGATGAGAGGTGCCAGAAGATGAGCGTTCAAAATCCCTGCTCATCTGTAGACACCCACTGGGTGATGTGGGGCAAGTGACATTCTTTTAGCCTAAAAGGAAGGCAATGGCTAAATAAATCTTGTCAAGAAAACATTATAATAAGATTGCCATAAGTCTAAGTTGACTTGAAGTCATACAACAACTTCCAGCTAGAAGTCCTTTTGCAGTAGTTTGTTTACAGAGCTTTACTTGTAATTGAATTCTGGGTGCCTTGTGCTAGTGGTATTTGTGATGGGTGGAGGTGCCAGTGTTGTTTTCTGGCTCTGATACAGTCATAGCTTCAGCAAGCACAGATAAAGCTGTTTAAGCTTTTGGCAAGCCATCGCTCAATTTCCACGGCAGGAAAAGCAATGCCAATGTCGTGTGGGCATGTCAAGACTGCTGGCTGAAAGGAGCAGTGGCTGGACCTACAGAAAAAAACCTGACAACTCTAGTGACAAGCTCAATTCACCTTCAGGCCAGCTCATGACTAAGGTCTAAATCAGGGTTGGAAATTGTGCAGCCTTCCAGATATTGTTGGACTGCAATTTCCAGTAGCTTCAGCCAGTATAGCCAATGATGAGGAATTTTGGGAGTTGCAATTCAACACTGTTTGGAAGGCCACACAGTTCCCTACCCTTCACCTAAACCTAGTTCTCTCTTCCAATATTGAGTCAACGAGACCTACTTAAATGTTGACTTACCAAGTTCCCATTGATTCATGAGATCTGCTGTAGTTAGATTAAGAAATTAAGGCCTAAATAATAATAAATAATAATTAGTTTTTTAAAAAAGAAATTAGGAAGATATCTCATATGCAAAGGTCTGGAAGATCAGAGTTTGGGAAAGTTACTTTTTTTGGCAACAGCTTGCAGAATCCCAACACTTAACGTAGCAATAGTCTGCAGGAAGATCTCACCATGGCATATCTTCCAAACTTGGCAGGGACTGTCCCAATTAATTCTCTGTCCTTCTGCTTTCCCCTCTGCTTCTAAAAAGTCCTGGTTTCTCTCTCTTCCTCCCAGTTTCCCCTTTTCTTCTCAGCTTACTTCATTTGCTGTAAACTGAGTTCAAAGTGCAAAAGTAGTTTGCGTACAATTAACTCAGCATGGAGCTCAGTAGGCTCAGGCAAAAGCAAATTATTGCAGCCTCTACTAGCTTCTCTGTCAGTAACTTTTGTCATTTTATCCACACTCTGGTGTTGCTTGGCCACATGTGTCCTGGTTTTCATCTGTGAAACGCTGGAAGGTATGCCAAAGCAAGTGGTTATACTATTAAGGCATAATAATATGACTGCTATAGGTGGCAAATATTGACAAGCTGGGAAGAAGGGTGTTGGGGTGACACACTGGAAGGCAGAGCTGAGCATAACACACTGCCTGTCTTGCACCACCTAAATCTAGGCTGCTTCTCCTTGATACAGTGCCAGATTTTGCCTCATAACTTCAGTTGGCCCTCCACATTTCCGAGTTTCACTTTCATGGATTTGATTATTTGTCAGTTTCTTCAAACCCTGGCCTCAGCCCCAGGTACTTCATTTCCAGAGGAAATTTCCCTCTCAGCGGCTGCAATCAGGCTGTGCAGCTCTTTAAAAAACTCACATCTGGTCCTTTTCCTCCTCTACCAGCATCTGATGCTGGCTCACAGTCCAAATTTCTCAGCATCAAAAACTCTCCTGATCTCCTTGCCCACACCCAAGCAAACTGATGGGCAAGAGAGGCAGTATGGGGATACAAGGCTGACTCTCCCCTTCCCTCTCCTTTTCCTGATGTGGTTTGGACCCTGGGTTTTCCCCACCTCAGCCCCTCTCTCTCAGCCCCCCCTCCCACAGACCTACACACACATTTTGTTATTTGTGCTTTTTCCACTTTTGCGAGAATCCTGCACTCCTAACCCTAGCAAATATGGAGAGACAACTGTAGTGTTGATTCAGTTGCTCATTTGTTTAGCTTTCATGTGGGCAAGTAGATGGGGGAGGGAATTTTTTCCCTGATCTCAGGCTGCAAAAGAACATTGGGCAGCTCTTGACCTCAGACAGGGCTCCAAACACATCCTTGCAGCCAATACCCAATTCAAATATTCCTGGCTTGATGACTTGCAGCATAAAGAGTGCCTTGCACAAATGAATTAATTCATCCCAGATCAAACATCAAGGGCAGAATGTCTACACACCCACCCATCACCCTAAATGCAACACTGACCAGCAGAGGTCATGGGCTGGTGCATCTGTCAGTTATCATTTCTAAACAGCAAGGAAGAAGAAGAAACCAACACAGCCTCATGTTTTTTAAACTATGCAAAATTCAATCCTCTTATTCTCTGGTAAGATGTAAAAGCTTCAAATGACAAAGCCCCATTCCCAGAATTTCAACCCATGTGCCAAATGGGACATAAGTAGCAGACAAAAGAATCTGACACCTTATGGAACTGTTCACACTGTTAGACATGCTGATTTCCAAACATCTATAGAAGGCAGGAATTGTGAGGCTCTCCAGATGTTGTTAGACTGCAGTTCCCATCAGGTTTTGGCAGCATAACCAATGGTGAAGAATGCTAGAAGCTGCAGTCCAACAACATCTGTAAACTCACACAATTCCTATCCTTGGTCAATAAAACACAAGAAAGTTGTTGGTGGTAATTAAATGTTAAGTGGATGTTAGGTGTTAAGAGAGACAAAGCCACATTGGGGAAATGTTATGAGCATGGGCTACAACTCTCAGAATTTCCCAACCAGTACGGCCATGGTGGTTTGGGGATTCCGGGACCTGTAGTCCATGCATGTCACTCTCCCCCAGCTCTGAGACAAAGAATTGTTGTTCCAACAGAGGTCTTTGCCATATTGTGAGAGTGCATATTTTCCCCCAAGGTTAACCAAGAAGCAAGGGGTTTTTCTGGAAAAAATACCTAGATGAGAAAAAATGGGAGGTCTTTCTCCCTTGAATCCTGTTACAGGCCTCCTCCTTTAAAAAAAAAATGACTATCACTAGTAGAGCAGATATCCATCAGAACAGGAAGCCAAACAAACAGAAACAAAGACAAACAACCCCTTAAGCCTCTCCAGGCAGATACCCCCCACCAGAGGGGGTGAAATGCAAACCTTATCACTCACAGCCATGTTGGCTGTGGATGATGGGAGTTGCAGTCATCCTCCACCACCGCCACGGATGGGCAGGCTGACTAAGGCTATCTGCAAACGCTCTCCAAATCTCACTCTACAAAGGATGGGAATTCTTTGGCTCTCCAGAAGTGGCTGTACCGCAACTCCCAGCACTCCTTCCTAGGGCTGCTGAGAGTTAAGAGTTCAGCATAATTCCTGCATGATTTACACCCATATTCTGCTGTAAGAAGCAGCCTCTGTTCAGAAGGAACAGGATGGGGCCACAACTGAATTCCTATTGAAATCTATAGGTGAGAGAGCCTTATGTGACTTATGTGGCACTAAAAACAACATTCTAAAATGCATCCGCCAGGCAAATCGTTCTATTAGAAAGTATCCATGGATTAACGAAAGAGCAAAGAAGCGTTCAGGTTCTCCAGAATGCTTCATCGGAATGGATGTTATACGCAAAGGGCAGGGGGGCAGAGAGAAAGGGTGATTAGTATTAATTTTATTTCTATCCCACCTCCTCGCTTCCCTCCCCTCTCTCAAGAGCGAGACTTAAGGCTTGCAAAGGAAAGCCAGGACAATATGGCAAAACTTTACCAAACAGGCATGAGACGATCAGATCAGTTTGATGCTGCAGCCAGGAAATCCTGCTCCAAAGATCTCAATCCTAAACCAGCCCTGGCCAATGCTGCACAATTTACTCAGAACTACTGTCCGCTTTCACAGCGCAGCCCTCCTCGAGATTGTACTCACCCGTCAATTCCGTGGAGTCTGTTCCGACTCAGCACAGGTTTACTCGGAGCTAGAGGGAAGTTTCCTCTTTGAAGTATAGCCCCCAAGCTCTGGGAGTTGTAGTCCAAAGGTGAAACTCTGCCCAAGCTCTCTGATATTAAATTAACTCAGCCTCCTTACCTTCCGCTATGCCAAGGGCACGTTAGCCTCTCCAAAACCCCAGTGCCCCTTGAATCCCGTGAAATAATAAGGATCATCCAAACCACCCCCCGCGCAGCTTTGCGCCTAGATCATCACAAGAAAATGCGCTGAAATTTTGGAAGCTTCCAGAGATGACTTCTTGGGGAAGCCTCGTTTTCTTTTCCTCTGGAGGCTCCCGCCTCTGGGTCTTTGTTGCAAACGGTGACCCGGGTGAGGGACGTTTGAGATCTGAGTCGCAGCATTAATACCATCACCATCCTAATACTGCATAGGATCGAACTGCGCGGGGAGAAGACTCGAAAGTCCGTCGAACCTTAAAAAACTGGGGAGAAAAGAGATCAAGGCTCCCGTGGAAGACAAACCCTGAGAGAGAGAATGAAGGACGGGGAAAGAACAGGCAGGAAAGCTCTTACCTGTTTGGGATCCGCGTAAGTCCCCAATCCAATGACGGGCATGCGATTGCCATCGCTCAGCATCAAGCGGTGGTTTTCAGCCGTGAGGTTGTTCATCGTGGATGCCACGGGATACTGGGTGCTTATAATATTTTTTCCCCGATTTTAATTGTTTTTAATTGTTTTTCCCCCCTGCGAGCCTTCTGATGCACGAGATTCCTGCAGAGGAGAAGCGGTCTTTTGTGTCTGCTCTAATGTGCTTCGGGCGACCGCCTCCCCGGCCGGCCGGCAGGGGGCGCGAGAGAGCAGGCAAAGCTCGGGCTTAGCAACCGCGTGTCTTGCCCGGCTTCTTTTGTAACGCCGGGGAGCGCTTCGGCGTGGCTTTGAGTACGAGCCGCGCCGCAGCGATCGCTTTTGCCTTACGCCGGAGAGAGAGTTCCGCACTAGCCTGTTATAGCGCGATGATTCCACTTTCAACCTCCTCTGGAATCCTGAGGTTTGCAGTTTCGGGAGGGGCCGGCCGGCCCCTCCCAAACTGCAAACCCCAGGATTCCAGAGGAGGTTGAAAGTGGAATCATCGCGCTATAACAGGCTAGTGCGGAAAGTCTAAAAGAGACCTTGCCAGGATTCCTTTCCCTGATGCCACCCCCTCCGTTCATTGCTGGAAAAGAGGGGGTTGCCTGGGATGGAGAACCTTTGAAAAACTCCCCGTGTCTCCTGTTACCCAAGAGTCTGCCATCGCCAATCTAAGGAGATAGAAAAAGAATGGTTTGTATGGCCATTTGGCCACTTTTCCCAGACAGGTGGCCCTGAGGCACTGCCAGTGGCCCCATCTGAAGCCACCGTAGCCACGCTTGGAAAATCAAGTCGTCTTAGGCCATTTCCGCACTATCCTCTTATAGCGCAATTATTCCACTTTCAATATTCTATGGAATCCTGGGGTTTGCAGTTTAGGGGGGGGCAGCCGGCCCCTTCCTAAACTGCAAACCCCAAGGTTCCATAGGATGTTGAAAATGGAATAATCGTGCTATAAGAGTGTAGTGCGGAAATAAGTGAATTTTGGGGCAATTCTGCACTATACTCTTATATTGCTATTATTCCACTTTCAACATCCTGTGGAATCCTGAGATTTGCACTTTAGGGAGGGGCGTCAACCCCAGGATTCCGTAGGATGTTGAAAGTGGAATTATAGCACTATAAGGGTGTAGTGCAGAAATGGCCTTGCTCTGGATTTTACCACGCTTGGGACTTGGTACCTGAAAAGGGTAAAGAGGGGTGGAAGCAGAGAAAATGAACTCACAGAAGTGTGGAAATTCTTTTTTTCTCTCCAATATTTTTAATAACCCCGTGCACTTTCCAATACAATTAAACTACACACTACAAACAACAAGAAAAATAAAAAAATAAAAATAAAACCCACCTAAAAACCTGCCTCCTAAACTACTGAACTGCTAAACATAAAAAACAGTAGATAACATACATAATATTGACTTCCCATCTCCCAGAGAATGGTTGCTTACTTAGCAGTACTTCTTTGAAGCTCATAAAAGTAAGATTTACATTTTTATGATTAATAACCTTCTCCAAAGTAAAGTAGTAATTTTCTAAATAGTAGTAAATTCATAATTAGTAAAATAGTAATTTCCTAAATAGGTTAGTTTATAGGTTAGTTGCTTATGGTGATTTAGAAAATTATTAAAAGGAAACAGTTCTATGAAATCAATCTAATTTTATTTATTTTTATTTATTATATGTATATGCTACCTTTCTCCCAGAATGGGACCCAAGGTGGCCTCCAAAAAAAGTTAAAAACATTAAGAAAAAATTAAAACCAATTAAAAACAGTAAAAACATATAAAGTTAGAAAATCCTACAATAATTTTTAACAGCTTGATAAATAAAAAACTCTCCTGCTCCCCTATTAAAAGCTTGCTTGAAAAGAAATATATTTGACCTCTGACGAAAGCAAAGCATGGAGGAGACCAGCCTGGCCTCCTGCAGAAAAGAGTTGCAGAGAGTAGGAGCAGCCACTGAGAAGGCTCTCTCCAGCGTCCTCACCAGGGAAGCCTGAGAAGGTAGTGGGACTGGAGAAAACCTTCCCACTGATCTTAGGGCTCTGGCAGGTCGGTATAAGGAGATATAGTCTTTGAAATAGTCCAAACCTAAGCCATAATGGGCTTTATAGGTTGTGTTACTGCAGTTTAGGCCTCCTTGGAGACACCCCAAAGATATCATTTTGATATCAATAATTTGGTTCTCTTCCACCACTCCTCTCCACGTGTTTGTGAGGCCCCCAGACACGCACAGAACTAGGTTCGGCCACTAATCGCTGACATTCCATTCTCCACCCAGGCAGGCCAGAAATAGCCGGATCCTTGCTTTAGGAGACCTCTCTGCAAACACCCTCGTTATGTATGCACACTGTTTACAAAGGACTCCCTGCCTCAAGCAGGCACCCTGGCAAGCTGAATACTCAACTGCCAAGCACTGAGTATTTGCATACCGGCTAACTCTTTGTCAATTCGGACTTAACTTGATCAAGTTAAATTTTGACTTTTCCGAAGCTTTGTCTCGCGCCCAAAACTCATTGTTTTCTCCAAGTACGGCATAGCCTGCAGTTACATTTCTCCCTATAAAAACCCCTGATTCCGAGACCATCCTCGGATCTCTCCTGAGTTCCCGACCACCTTGCTGCCGCTTTGCTTGGCAAGCTTCCCCTCAGCTCCACATGCTGAGATACATCGAACCCTAGCATCTCTCTCTATCTTCTTTCCGGGCTTCAGGAACAGGTTTCGTATCACCCGAATCAACTATCCCTCTGAAAATCCCGCTATTATACTCACACCTTTATTTTCCTTAGTCATCTGTGTGCGTGTGTTGCTTACATTGTGTGCCTGTATTTAATAAAGATCATTCATTTATTTCCAACACGGTTTGCTTCTTGACTTGGCCTGACCCTGTAAACATTGGGTTATAAGACCCTACTGTGTTACCCTGCCTCTCGTAATGCCAACCAGTGCTCTTGACTAATTTCCCCATCTTGTGTAATTGTAAGGTTATTTAGGTGTCCCCCCGGGACCCCCAGTAAACAGGGTAACAGTTGTGTCCAGCACTTCAAATTATGCCTGGAAATGAGAAGGTACCCAATGAAGCTGTTTTAACAAAGGAGTTATGTGCTCCTGGTAACTGGCCCCAGTCAGCATTCTGGCTGCTGTGTTTTGAACTCGATGAAGATTCTGAACAGTTTCCAAAGGCAGCCCTACACAGAGTGGTTTGCAGTAGTCCAGTCGAGATGTAATCAAGGTATCTGTCAAACAAGTGACACTAGTTTTAAATGCACTCCTGGCCACTGCTGAAACCTGGGCATCCAGGCTCAGAGTTGAGTCCAGGAGAACACCAAGGCTGCAAGCCTGAGATTTCAGAGGGAGTGGACAGTGTCCAGAGGAAGACAAACAAAATGGTAGAAGGCCTCTGTTTTAGGAAGGCCTCATCAAAGTCCTCAGTCTGGTTTGGGGGTCTGTAATAGACACCCAAAATGATACCCCTGTTTTCCTCTCCCCTTTAATTTTTATGCAGATGCTCTCAACCCAGCTTCCAAGATTCAAGTCATGGATCTCTTATATGTCAAGATGTAAACATCTTTGACATATATAATGTTACTCTTCCTCCGTATGATGAGAGGTTTAGGGAGCTAGGTTCAAAAGTTCAAAAGAACTTTAAGAAGTGACATGATAGCCATGTTTAAATATTTGAAGAGATATCATGTTGAAGATGGAACAAGTTTGTTTTCTGCTGCTTCAGAGACTAGGACATAGAGCAATGGTTCAAACTTCAGGAAAAGATATAACCATCTAAACATTAGGAAGAACTTCCCTGATGTTAGAAGCAGTTTGACAGTGCAGTATACTGCCTCAGAGCATGGTGGTGGAGTCTCCTCCTTTGGAGGTTTTTAAACAACAAGGGAAACTTATCACGGAGTTCTCTTGGCAAAGTTTGTTCAGAAGGGGTTTACCTTTACCTTACTTTGAGGTTAGGAGAGTGTGACTTGCCCAAGGTCACCCAGTGGGTTTCTCTGGCAGAGCAGGGCTACAAACTCTAATCTCTTGCAGTCTTTCTTTAACATTCGGGCCACTACACCAAACTGGCTTTTTGTACAGGCTGTAATCTCTCTCTCCCTGGCTTAGAACTCAGAGTCATTGGATGAAATCTGAGAATAAAAGGGAAAACAGGGCTGATAGGAACAGAGATGTAGCAAAATGAAGGCAGTGCTCACTCACGTAAGAATTTTTCCCTCCCCAGGAAATTTTCATTCAGTCTCCAAATTTCTAGCATTGCAGTAACGTAATACTTCAGGTCATCATTTAGAAATAAAATTATACCTCAGTTAATGAAACAGCTGTAGTCTTAACCAATCTTGTTTAACAAAACATGTAGTACCAGAGGCAGAAATAGCATTGAAAGAATAGGGATAGGTTCCTACACCACAACAGATTTCTGCA
The DNA here is from genome assembly GCA_948474755.1 of Ctenosaura bakeri. Classification (NCBI taxonomy): domain Eukaryota; kingdom Metazoa; phylum Chordata; class Lepidosauria; order Squamata; family Iguanidae; genus Ctenosaura; species Ctenosaura bakeri. The sequence goes on along the minus strand of CAOLHI010004879.1, from coordinate 84,680 downwards.
AACCTTTTATCCACATGTGCACGTGTGGAAATGAAACAACTAGGCCAAGTGAGCCTTGCATAAGCAAAGTAGACTATTTTGAGCCCACTACAGGCCACTGGAATGATTATCCCTACATATTGTTTCTGGCTTATGGCAACCCCAAAGAGAAACTCTCATGGGGTTTTCTGTGGCTAAGAGTGTGTGACACACCCAAGGTCATCCAGTGGGTTTCTATGGCCAAGCAGGGAATCAAACCCTAGTCTCCAGGATCATAATCCAATGCTTAAACCACTATACCATGCTGAATCCAGGGATAATTTATGATTTCTATTTTTGTAGCCAAACAGGTAGACCTATGGTCTTTTTTAACCTACTGGGCGTAGCTAGTGAGGCAAGCTCACCTGCTTCCCCTTTCTCTCTGTTTTGCTCTTCATGCATCCTCAGTAAGGGATTCCAGAGGCAGTTGCCATTTACCTTGCCTGCTGTGGGCAGGCATATATGGTTATAGTAAGACAGGATAGGGCAGAATCCTGCTCTTTCCCAGCTCACACTTTATTGCATTGTTTACTTCAAACATGGCACTGAAACAAAGGCCCTTTTCGCATGGTATTTGCCATGCGAAGGGGCGCCTGGAGCGCTGTGCGATTGTGAGGAGAGATCTGCATGATGCACTCACAATCATGTGACACTCCAGGGTAGGGCAGTCGCTGGCTTTCAGCCAAAAATGATGCGTGATTGTGTATTGCTCCAGGGCCCCACACACAACTTGCCATGCGTGTGGAGCCTCTGGAGTTGTGGCAATCGTGCTTCCTGCCCCAGCACAGCCTGGAAAACTCCCAGGCTGCGCTGCAGAAGGAAGAGGCGGGGCTCTCGCGCTGCCTGCTTGGAAGCAAGCAGCTCATGTGGAGCTGAAGCAACCGGGACGCGAGAGCCTCTTGTTGGAGGCTGCTCGTGCGATCCCCACACGCCAGCTCCACACAAAGGTAAGCTGTGGAAAGGGCCAAAGGCACTGAAAACCTGTGTTTCTCTAGCCCTCCTTCACCATCCTCCTAGTGCTGATGCTGTTAAAAAAGCTTCCAGCTAGACAGATGACAAGGAGCAAAAGGTGAGGGCTGGGTAGATATAAAAAAACTTCGTAACAAGGAACTTATTTGCCAGAGGCCTTGTTAATTGAATTATGCTTGTAATGTTTAGGCATCTGGAGAAAGGGGACAGGCAAGTTTACCAAGGGAATATGAATACAGCAAACATGACAGTTCTAGGGGTGAATAATTTTCAATGGCTCACTCTCTGGTGGAAATTTGGGGGACCGAAGGAACATTTCATTTGGGGTAGAATTCTTATTGAGTAATAATGCCTTCATCCCCCATATAGCTAAACCCTTGGGAGGAAAGAAAGAATATAGTAGCATTTTTGAAACAAATTGATTTATTTCAGTATGAGCTTTCCTTGATATTAATTTACTTCTTCAGTAGATTAATATCCAGGAATATCCAGTGGATTAATCTACTTCTTAGGTGGAGATCAGAATGGAATAGGATATAGAAAGATGCAGATTGTGATCCTAGCTTCAAAGAGTAGTGTCAGATGGTACAAACCTTTTAGGTAGCTGGCTGTTGTGCAGAGCTGTGGAAGCAAAAAATCTGCTTAGGAAAAGAGAGTTTCCTTGGAGTCAGAGACTCCTCTGAAGAGAATTATTTCATTAAATTGCAGTCATGAGAACCTGTATATTAATCTTTGTAGTGTGCCAACAAATAGCCTAAATGTGCTAAAGGCACCATATCCTGTCTGGTTTGGGAAGCTAAGCAGGGTCAGCTCTGGTTAGTACTTGAATGGGAGACCACCAAGGAATACCAGGTGCTGTGGGCTATATTTCAGAGGAAAGGGCTGGGCAAAACCACGTCTGAGTATTACTTGCCTAAGAAAACCTGATGAAATTCACGGGGTCGCCATAACTCAACAGGTAACTTGCAGGTACATAAACATGCAAAGTGTGCCAGGGAAACCCACTGGGTGAGCAAGTCACACTCTCTCATCTCAGTGAAAGGCAAAAGCAAATCAATGGAAGGCAAATGCAAATGCCTATGAAGAAATCTTTCCAAGAAAACCCTGTGGCATATCCCGCTTAGGGTCTTGTTAAGTTGGAAATAACTTAAAGGTGCAGAATCACTGCCTCTGTTCAATGGCGAATACATCCCAACTCAGCTGTTTTTCTTTCCAATCTTTCTTTGAATTTTTGGAAATTATATCTAACAGTGTTATCTGAAGAAGTGGATTAATATCCAGGAAAGCTCATGCTGAAATAAGCCAGTTAGTTGTCTCAATGGTGCCACTCCCATTCCCCTTTTTATGCTGTAACAAACTAACATAGTTGTATCACTGAAAAGTACTTGAACAAGAGAGGAAGCAATTCTTGACAGAATCCATAGCTATGCTGAGCATTGCACAACAGATGTAGTGACGGTCCCATATTTGGACAGCTTTAAAAGGGATTAGGCAAATTCAGGGAGCATAAGATATCAGTAGCTGCTACTGGTCTACTAGCTACTGGCAGCTATTCTTTAGCTCCAGTAATAGAAGCAATAACACTTAGACCCATTCCGCACGGGACTGTTACAGCGCTATTATTCCACTTGCAACATCCTATGGAATCCTGGGGTTTGCAGTTTCGGGAGGGGCCAGCTGGCCCCTCCCGAAACTGCAAACCCCAGGATTCCATAGGATGTTGCAAGTGGAATAATAGTGCTGTAACAGTCCAGTGCAGACATGGCCTTCAAAAACTGATTGCTGGGGAGCATGGGATGGAGGATGTGATTGAACTCATGTCCTTGTCACATGTTCTCCATCTATGCCATACAGATCTGCCTACATTGAATCCACTGAGGCTTACTTTTGCACGAACATGTATAGGGAGGCTTGCACTGATAATTACATCCATAAATATGAAAAGGCGGGAACCCACAACGGAAGACAGGGCTGTTGTATATTTATCATGGATCCAATCATTTTATCACCCTACTAAGTGTTGAAGGGCAAATTATAGCAAGTGAAATGAAACCTGTTGAACCTTTCCATGCTTCTCAGAGTTCTAGTGGGCCTACTTTCCTTTGCAGCTGGTGATTGTATTTAAGTGCTAGTATGCATTGTAGACATTGGCCATTTCCACACTACCCTGTTATAGTGCTATTCTTCCACTTTCAACATTCTGTGGAATTTGGGGGTTTATAGTTTACTGAGGCCAAAGAGCTCTCTGACTGAGAATTCTGAATGCCCCTCCCTAAACTGCAAACCCCAGGATGCCATAGGATGTTGAAAGTGGAATAACAGCACTATAACAGTGTAGTGTGGAAATGGCAACGAGTGCAGCTTTGTTCCATGATGGAGATATACTGATAAGGAATGCTGTACCTGATGGATAATTAATTCATGCCATTCTTGGAAGAGGGGTGTTCAGGGGTCAAGCGAATGCTTTGCATGAAGAACATGCTATGCTGATCCTTCATCTTCAGTTAAAAGGACTAGGGGCCTTTCTGCACTACACTGTTATAGTGCTATTATTCCACTCTCAATATCCTATGGAATCCTGGAGTTTGCAGTTTAGGGAGGGGCATTCAGAATTCTCTGCCAGGGAGCTCTTTGGCCTCAGTAAACTATAAACTATAAATGGATGGACTATTAGTCTGGACTATTAGTCTGGATTAATAATGGGATGGATGGACTATTAGTCTGACATAGTCCATAGCTTCTAAAAGGGGATTAGACAAATTCTTGAAGAAGAAGTCTATAAATGATGACAAGTAACGACGGCTGTCTGTGGACCCCATAAAGCCATAGTGTGCTTTCTTGAAACCTGGCTTGCTGTGATGTGCAAACATACCTGTGCTAACAAACCATGATTTACCACAAACCACAATCTAAACTCACAGTTTTTCAGTGTCTTACAAACTCTGGCTTATTGTGATGCCCAGACTTGCCACCATAGCTTTTCCCCTCAGGTGCATGCACTGCAACACAAATTGACAAAAGGGCTAGAGAGAAATGACCCATAAATATGAAGACACAAACATTTTTGTTAAGAACTTTAAGAACAACATTTCAAACTTCACAGGATGTGTTCCATTATGTTAGATTTCCCTTTGTAAAATGTTAAAATGTCTTTCGGCCAAAAAGATCACAAGAAGGTGCACAGTTCAAAACCTAAAAACAATCTAGTTTGATGTATTGATTAGAGTCTGGGTGTGAGATTTGGGAGATGGTGTTTTAGTTTTCCTGAGCCTTGGAACTCACTGAGTGAGATGCTCTTGAACCAGCATGGCTTTCTTTCATCACAGCAGGCTGACCCAGAATATAGCTTCCCAGGGCCAAAGAGAAGATCCTACTATCCTTCATATCTCTTCTAGAAGCCGTCTTCCTTTGCATCTTTGATCATCTGCTGCCCGAGGCAACTGCTTCACTCTACCTGATAATGGTAGAGCAAGTGCTATCTCACAGACAAGATAAAGCAGAGAGGAGGAGAGCTATATATGCTGATTTGAGCTCACTGCAAAAAAAGCAGGAGATAAATGTATCATTAAAAAAAATAAACAAAGATTTAAGAGCAGAGTGATGACAAATAAACAAAAGAACACACAGGATGGTGAAACTAGCTACCAGCTCCTCCCTGTCTCCAAAGCAAAATGAAACACTGCTGGCTCATGGAAAGTGGAGGAGGGATATCTAGCATTGCTTGGTTTTGTAACCTTTAGAAACAAAGAGGTTTGATCTGCAGATAGCAGCAAGTTACCTGTCTGCAGCACTGATGCATGGTCTTTTTTCTCCTTCTCATTATTTTTATTATTATTATTACTGTCACTTATGTATATAGCACCATGACTGTACGGGGTGTCTTACAAGAAAAAGAACAAGAAAAAAAACAGTCCCTGCCCTCAGGCTTACAACCTAAAGACAAAACACACAAGGAAAGAGGGTTACTCAAGGGCACACAAATGATTCATTGTATCTGCTCTTAAGTCCATCTCTCTAGGCACCAGACCAATGGGCCTTCTATGTTGGAAAAGAGTTTTGTCAATCATGTGTCCTTTTGTCAATCCATTTAAATGTATGCACATTTTAAATTGCCTGTTGTCTGCACTGAGGCTGAATTAAGGAAGCCCAGCTGTGCAACAAATAAAACTGTCAAGATAAGTTAAAGATGGCTTGACGATCTCTCCCCCTACCCCCACATTCCCTCCATTCTTTGGAACTGTGATCCTCCATTCAGAGATAAATGGCCGTTAATGTTTAACAAAATCCAAAATACACATCACAGTGATATCTCTATCAGGTGAAGAATCAAAATATGCTAGCTTTGGAAGCTTATTTATGGCATTTCTTTAAATGGTAAATGAAATTTCAATAAATAGTGTGAATTGGAGATATTGGGCAAAAAAAAATGTGTACTCATATATAATTAAGAGATGTGAACTGGTAGCAACTGAGCAAGAGATCTTGAGGTGGGCATCGATAAAACCTCAGCTCAGCATGTGGCTGCTGTATAAAAAAAGAAGCCCAAGATCCTACATTGCATTCATAACTCTTTGGCCATTTCTGCACTACACTGTTACAGTGCTATTATTCTACTTTCAACATCCTGCGGAATTCTGAGGTTTGCGGTTTACTGAGGCCAAAGAGCTCTCTGGCTGAGAATTCTAAATGTCCTTCCCTAAACGGCAAACCCCAGAATCCCACAGGATGCTGAAAGTGGAATAATAACATTATAACAGTGTAGTTTGGAAATGACCTTTGTTGCACTGTAGCACAGGGTAGGAAGGGACTGGATGTATCAGCCTGAAGCACCTCACATAATCATTCTCCAGACCACCACACCAAGCAGCTCTCTGGAGTTTAAGGTGGGATTTGGAGGACATTTATATGATCTGGACACTGTACCTCTGTTGATACAGCCTAGAACTGCACTGGCCTTTTCTTTTCTGCTGCTGCTGCTGTGTCACACTATTGACTTATATTAAGATTAGGGTCCACCAAGATTCCTAGATCCTTTTCATATATACTGCTATTAAGCCAGGTTTTACCCAGCTCATGTATATACATCTGCCTTTTCCCCCGCCGAAATGTAACACCTTAAATTGATCCTTGCTGTAATTAATTTTGTTAGTTTTAGACCAGCCCTCCAATCTATTAAGGTCATCTTGAATCCTGATTCTATCTTCTGATGTATTAGCAACTGCTTCTAGTCTTGATGTCGAGAGCAAATTTGGCTGCAGTACATACTGTACTTAGGTAACCTCTGCAACTATCCAAACAACTATTTTTATATCAGCAAAGTGGTCCAACAGGATTGCAAACCTTATTTATTTATTTATTTATTTATTTATTTATTGGTTTGCTTGTTTATTAGAATATGCATAGTCCTCCCTTCAGCCAAGGCTCCTAGGGCAGCTTACAAATCATTAAGTTGACAGTTTCCTGCCCTCAGCCTTACAGTCTAAGGCAATTTCCACACTGGACTGCTATAGTGCTATTATTCCACTTTCAACATCCTGTGGAATTCTGGGCTCTGTTTACTGAGGCCAAGGAGCTCTCTGGCTGAGAATTCGAAATGCCCCTCCCTAAACTCCAGAATTCCACAGGATATGGAAAGTGGGATAATAGCACTATAACAGTGTTGAGGGGAGGGAGATGGTCTCAGTCAAACTGACATGCAAAGAACAAGGAATGGCAGTTGGGGATGGGATTAAGTTCAGAAGATGCTAGCTGCTTTTCTCTTCCTCATAGACTAAAGCAATGGCAGTTGAAATGTGGAGGGAGGACCTCTTACCAGCCTCTGAGTACCACAGCACAATGGAGCTGTGCTTGGCAGCTCTTCTCTCCCTCAGAGGCAAGAGCAATTGTCACTGGAATATAGAGGGAGAGCATCTCACTAGCCAAGACATGATGGAGGTGTGTTCCCTTGAGGCCCCCATAAGTCCCATGCCAAAGTTTTGTAGTAGTTTTATAGTATAAATCCTGAATGTTATAGCACTGCCCACACCTGCATATCTGACAGACTTGTGGTAGTTTTTAGTTAACAATTAATACTCCCAAATCCAATACTGTCCTTTTCAGTCAAGAAAACCTACGACAACGTTTTGTGGCAGTTTTGTAGCACAAACCCTTAGATATGTTACGCCACCCAAAATTGTGTAACTGATTACCTGTTGAACACCTCAAAATCAACGTTGTTCTTTTCACTGAAACCTATGCCAAAGTTTTCTAGGATTTTGTGTTACCAGCCCCAAGTTTTGTTGTGTTACTCACAACTATATAGGTTACATGTGGACTGGCCTGCCAGTCCATTTCCTGTGGCCCTTGCATGTCTCCTGCAGCTGCAGTGCTCTGTCCACCTGGCGAGCCCAGGGCCAGAAAGAGGCACAGAGAGAGTCTAGGGAGCAGAAAGTGGCACACTTTGGATATACTGACCAATTCTTTGTCACTTTACAGAGGTATAAGGACGATAAACTATTATCAAATAGCCTCAAAGTGTCCATGAAAAGAAAAGTTGATGCAGAGGGAAGGCAATTTAAAAACCAGAAATAATTGAATGCAATTATTTAACATGATAAAAGAGTAGATACCTTTATATAGTCTTACAGACATAACTGGCCCTTTGAGGGCAACCACAATAGTGATGCGGCCCAAGATAAAATTGAGTTTGACACCCCTGGTGTAGCTGATGAAGTCTTTCGAGTACCCTCAAACCCAAAATTTCCTCTTTACTGCACCAGTCAGTCCAACACACCTCAGCTTGCAACTTACACTGACCTTTTCCCTCCAGTTCTCTGTCTGTGCTCAGTAGACTGAAAAGAAAATTGCTTGCTTGCTCTTTTTGTTTCCCACTAGAAGGTAACCACCACCTAAGAGACTAGAACCTGACTATGCCATTGAACTCAACTATGCCATTGATAAGTCTGCAGGTCTGCATGTCTGATTGTGCGTACTATTTCAGTTCATTGTGTACTGGTGTTAATACTACTATAACTAGCATATGGTACTAGTTGTGCATGTTGCACACTGTCAGCCTTGAAGGCACACTACAACAACAAGTCTATGAGTGTTTCTTGCAAAACTTCAGCATCAAACCTATATCTTATTCTACCAAGAAAATGCAATCAGTTGTACAGGGTGGGTCTCCACCTTCCAACTTGGGACAAATTTTCTCTTAATCCAGCAAGGTCAAGTGACTGTGCTGATAATTGCTTTACATATTGTTAATTGTATGAGATCCGCAAGGAAGACTGGGACCTAGCAAGCTCCTATCACTAGTTCTGATGGGAATGCTTTGATGGTGTATTCCTGCATGGCACGGAACTCAATGGCCCCTGTGATCTCTTCCAGTTCTATGATTTTATGATTCTATTCTATGAAGTTTGAGCTGTGACCCCTTTTGAATGAGATTGTGTTATCTTATGTTATCTGATTATTAATTTATGTGATCATCTAGAGCAGTATTCAGATGTGTTGATTTCAGATGAAAATGTGCATGTAGATTGTAACAGTTACCAATTTGCACTGACATTAACATACCCTCCTAGAGAGCCAGCATGGTATAGTGGTTTGGGTATTAACTCTGGAGACCAGGGTTTGATTCCCTGCTCAGCCATGGAAACCCACAGGGTGCTCTTAGGCACATCACACACTCTCAGCCCCAGAAAACCCCATGATAGGCTTGCCTTACGGTTGCCATAAGTCAGAAACAATTTGAAGAAATACAACAAGAACGTAACCTCCACCATTTCACAGAAAAAAACTGTGATACATGCAGCCAAGCAGCATCAGAACATGGTTAAGATGGCAAAAGGTCTTAATGAGGAAGAACACGCAAGGTAAGAAAGTCCAGGCTGCAGTAGTTTACTTTTGCTTTAGCCTGATGGGATGGGCAGGACTATTCCCCCTCCTCTCCTCTCTCCTCCCACTGAGTGCACTAGATTTTCTTTTTAAAAGGTATCTTTTTTAATAAGTTCCAAAAACACTAAAACTCTACAAGTACATAAGAGGGGGAAAAAAACATAAAGAAAACCTGAAATATTGAAATTAGAAATTAAATAACAGAGAAAAAGTAGAGAGGAAAAGAAAAGAAAAAGAATCTATTTCCATTCCATGCTAGTTCCCAGTAAGAACAAGAACCCAACAACAGTGCTTAGAATATCTACTACTTCGCTGGGTTTTATCTGAATTGGTATCTTCTCAGCTGGCACACCACACTGAAACAGATTTTTGTCATTTCGTTAAACAACGTGTGTAGAGAGAAAGGTTCCACTCATGGTTCTAGTCCTGTTCTACATACCACTGCAATACAGGGACTTTCCCCCAGCAAATTGTTACCGCAGTTGCAAGCCCGGATTTGTGGGATATTAGACATCACTTTGATATCAATAATTTGGCCTTCTTTACCTATTCCTCTCCACGTGCTGTGAGGTCCCCCGGACAAGCTTGCAGACAGGCACGGCCGCGAATCGCTGTAATATTCCACACAAATACGGGCAGGCCAGAAATAGCTGTCCCACCATTTCAGGAGACCTCAAGGCAAGTACCCTATTATGTATATATGCTACTTACAAAGAACCCCCTGCCCCAAGCAGGCAGCTTGATTAGATGAATACTCATCTGTCAAGCACTCTGCATTTGCATACTGGCTCCTCGATTAACAATTCGGACTTAACTCAATCATGCTAAATTCTGACCTTTTGGAGGCTTTGCCTCCAGCCCGAAACTAATTGTTTTCCCCAAGTACGGACTAGCCTATGGCCACATTTTCCATTATAAGAACCCCTGACTTTGACAGCATCTTCGGATCACTCCCAACTTCCATCCCGCCTTGCTGCCGCTTTGCTTGGCGAGCCTTCCCCTCAGTCCCACGTACTGAGAACCATCATCTCTATGAACTTCTGCTGTAGACTACCCGGGCTTCAGGACAGGTGTAGCATTACCCAAACCAACAACTCCTCTAAAAATCCCTCTGTCCCACTCCAACCTTTATTTCTATAGTTATATGAGTGAGTGTGCTGCATACACTGTTTGATTGTACTTTAATAAAACAATTATTATTATTTTACTTCAGTTTGCTCCTAGACTCGGCCTGACCCTGTAGACATTGGGTAAAAGATCTCGCTCCGTTGCCCTGCCTCTCGTATTGCTAGCTTGTGCTCTTTGCTAATTTCCCCAACTTTAAAAAATAGTCAATAATACTGTCATGAGAATTTCTCTCCTGGTGAGAGAAAAGTGGCAGACAATAAACTTCAAGAGCAAGGAAGTTTATTTAAAGCACGCAGGGGTACACTGGACTGTCGGCAACAAGCAAACAATGCTTTTATACTTTTCAGGAATCTTTTCCTTTCTACAATTGATTGGCTTACAAATGCTGCATGGGCAGAGGATAAGGTAGCGAGGCGACTGACTCACCATCCCATCCCCTTGCTGATGTTTTGCTGACTAAGCTCAAGGCACATGGTCAGTACGTGACTGTTTATCAGTGTCTGCCTTAGTAAGCATATTCCAAGAAACTCTTCAGCCAGGTAAGACAAAACAGGCTCAAGAGGTTTCTTCAGTACTGTAGTGCATTAGCAAAATGGCATTTTTTCACTATGACTTTATCACTGTACGAAGGAAGGAAGGAAGGAAGGAAGGAAGGAAGGAAGGAAGGAAGGAAGGGAAGTGAGAAAAGTGCCTTTCAAACCATGAGACCACTTCATGACCCAGTTTAAACAAACCTGTGGAAGACCTGTAGTGAAAATCCAAGAAACTGTTGCAGACATTCACACTACAAGGGAACAAGTGGATGCAGAGGAATAACAGCCAGCAAAACCTGGCAAAACCCCAAACAGCTATGTAAGTGAGAACTCACACTTCTATAAACCAACCTGGAAGAGCCGTGAGAGAAAGAAGGGAGGAAGAAAGAGGTTAGAGTCCAGGGGGAACTGGAATTTGATACAAAGGGTCATATTAATAGGAAGTAGTGGCATGGATGCCTGTGACATAAAACAGTCATTTAATAAACAATCTGGTCATTATTATTGTTTAACTTCTGTCTGCATTTTTCATTCAGGCAACTATATGAGTCTCTGCTGTACACAAAGAAGAATCCTAAAGAATACGTTGGGAGCCAACTGAAGGACCTTATAGAGAAACCCAAAGAAGGGTTTAGAAGAGGGGGTAAAGTGGGATTAAATACTCAGTGAGAAACCTGGGAAGGGGCATACCACCACAGCTTGAAAACTTGTTGAGGAAAGGAGAGTTGCATCTGGTAACTTTCTGCCTTATGTGCCAAAATAATGTAGGTGGCTTTAAGTACTTTGCCCATTGACTTGGCTACGTGGACGTGTGGGGGCCCATTTACTGTGCTGTCTCAGGTAGTAAAAAGTCTGTGGTTAGACCTGATAGCGTCCTCGTGCTTCTGATCTCCACTCATCCCTATTTTAGTGGCTGGATTATGTATGCTTCAGTGTGGAAAGAGAGGAGTATTCATCTCAGAGTAAAGATGGGGAGGGAAAAACCTTGACAGTTTTACCTTGGGAGGGAATCTAACAAAGGTTTCAAGGTAAGAACAGAATGGGACTAAGTCTGAAAAACTGATAAGGGGTTTTGTTAAGAGGGTGACACTTTGCCTTAGAATGATCCATTTTGGTTCCTGTGCTACTCCTGCATTTTCATTTTAAGCTCTGGTGTAACAGGGTGCTCTACACAATTAAGTGTTGTGTGAAATTGTCACCATGCTTCCTTCCTACATTTTCCACAGGCTCCTGGTCATGGTCATCCTATAATTTCCTGGTGTTTTTCCTTTCTTTTCCTAGTGAGTTTTGAGGTAGACAGCTCCTATCACTCATAGTTCAAAGGCATACAACTTTTTCTCCCTTGACTGATTTCCTCTATCTAGGAAAAAAAAAAGATGGATGGAACAACAGGAAAACAAGAAAGGACTACAAACTGAAGACCAGCACTTCTTAAGCTAGAGGGATTGGTGGAATTTGAATTCAAAACAGAGAAAAACAGAGAAAGAGACAAAAAAGAGAAAAATAGAGAAAAAGACTGTGCCAGAACTGACACCATATTTGTGCCCATTGAGTACAACTGTTTCTTTCTTTACTGGAAACTTGCTGTGGACCAGCAGCCAATAAGCTCAGAGACCAATGGTGATCCACAGACAACCACTTTGAGTTGCACCAAACTAGACCACCATAAAGGAAGTAACACAGTTGCAAGGCAAATATTTCATCTAGAGACACCCTCAATTGTATTATACACCACCTTGGATCCCATGTTGGGAGAAAGGTGAGATATTTAACAAACAAACAAACCTACAGGGGGCTTCCAGTTGGAGGTTTCCAGGTGCTACATGGCCATTGTTCTACAGATGTATTACACAGGTGAAATTAATACTGAGTTTCTCCATAGGAAGTTCAGCAGTTTTGATACATGCCCATTGTGTTATATTCCATAGGCATTGAGGGGTGGGCATTAGCTGTGCAGGCAGGGAAAAAACGGTTGACCTTATGCTAACTTCTGAAGAGTTTGTTAAGATTCTAATTCATTCTCTTTCTCCCGCTCTCTCTCTCTCTCTCAGTTATACACACAGAAACACAGCTTAGCATCACATTTCTCAGATGACAGTGGAAAATTTTTCCCACTGGAAGAAAAGAGCATTTGAGAAGCTACGTCAGAGATATTTCCAAAGCTACCCACCTCCTCCTCCAGAGGACACATCAAAAAGATTTTGGTGTATCAGGCAGACTAAACACCAGCCTGCACTCAATTAATTAATATCTTAAAAAACCTGCTTCTTCCTCCTCCTCCTCCTCCTCCTCCTCCTCTTCCTTTTGACCCATAAGACAGTAAATCTAAGCAGCATCTCTTCTCATCACGGCCAGTGAAAACTGCAAAACAAACAAAGGAAGCAATCATGAATTCACTACTCCTCATGACTGCCTCACCTCACTTTTCCTAAAGGGAAGGCCAGTCCTGCTTCTGCAGCCAGATGGGGTGGTTGGCTTAGAATCATAGAAATGTAGAGTTGGAAAAGACCACACGGGCCATCCAGTCCAACCCCCTGCCATGCAGGAACACCCTCAAAGCACTCCTGACAAGAGGTGGGGCTCAGTCTTTTGAATATGTTACAGAACAGAGATAGGGACCCACGGATTAAGGAAAATCGTTTATTGTGCACAACGTCTCAGTGGGATCGTTCCCAAAAGACTGAGCCCCCCTTCATATTCACAGCGATTTATACATTTTCCAGTACAATCATCGCATGCTCAAGAAACGGAAACAGAACAAGAAAGGAAACAGATCTGTTGTACATAGGTTCCCACCAGTGTCTACATATGTTGCAGATCTTCTGTAGCGCAGCCAAGGGCTAGCGAGTTGAGCCAAACCGATAACATTCCATTATACAAAGTTCCATTGTCTTTCTTTCAAACACAGAGAGACTTAAATTTCAAAGAAAATTGACTGCTTTTCCCTCACACCCAGAGGTCATCTAGACTGACCCGAGACTGACCCCACCACACTACTGTGCAGTTTGCCCTGAATCCTGGTAAGTGTAACACAAAAAACACAAGCACTGGTCAGTGCCGGTGCCAAGTGTGAAAGGCGTACCCAAGCTTCGCACTCAAGCCCTGCCCAGCTTGATACCACACAACATTCAGCCAACTATCTTAATAAGGTGGAATTCCAAAAATTTAAGAACTGTAGAGAGAAAGAGAACTAAATAGCTGAGAACAATGAATGTAATAAATGTGCCCCTATTTTGCTGCCTTCTTGGCAGCAAAGAGGGGAAACAAAAGCAGAAATGGACACAGATTCAGACTCCGGAGATCAAGGTTCAAATCCCTACCTGACCAAGGAAACCAACTGTGTGATCTTGAGCAAGTCACACTCTCTCAGCCTCAGAGGAAGGAAAAGGCAAACCCTCTATGAACAAATCTTGCCATGAAAACCCCATGATAGGCTTGCCTTAGAGTGGCCATAAGTCAGAAATCACTTGAAGGGATCAAGAACAAACAACAACCCCCTCCATCCATCATCTCTGATACCAAGCCCAGCAGCAATATCTGGTTTATAAATATATCAATAGGAAGAAGAATGATTGCTGGTCTATGAAATAGGTTTGGTGTGGAAGGAAGAAGCAGCTGGGGGATTATATGTCAGTGGGATGGTGAATCACCTCTGGGCTTAGTGTGAGCTTTGAAGGAACTGTACATAACATAGATTGCAGGCAGCTCTTGTTACTGGAACGAATAACACACCACACTGAATTCCAAGGAATAACAATAGCTGTATTAATAGATCTTAATGCTTAATCATTTAGTGTGGCGTGATTGATTGAGCCCAAAGAGGCTCAACTACATAAGAGTCTTGGTTATCCAAATGTGTCAGATCTTTTGGGAGGAGGTCACCCTCCCAACTTAACTTTGGAAGCTCAAGATCACCTACCCCCAATCCAGGGCCCCTCCTTGTAAAAATGAATGAAATCCTATTAGTGACATATGAGTGCATCAGTCACACTACATAGGTAGGGTGAATTACTGAACAAGGCACAACAGATGTATTCTGTGGACAACAGTGAAAATAGATTGTGCATACAGCAATGCTATGTTGCAACTTCACCTTGCACTCTGCAGTTGTGATGGCACATTATGCAATGGCACCCAGTCATTGACATATGTTGCACAGTGTTGCTATTCTGCATGAGTGTTGTGTAGTGTCAGCTTAGGATATGTCCATATGTGGATATTTATACACTACACTGAGGGAGTGTTGTATTGCAACCAATGTGTGTTCATTTCACAGTAAGCGATCTGGATGCAGCTCAGACAGCAGGGGCGATCTGTGGTCGGAGCAGCAGGGGGCAGAACCTCTCCCTGAATGATAGGATGGAGTGCCCCTCTTTGCAATTGGACCACATGCCTCCAGTGCCCAAAAGTCTAGCTTTTAAATATAAAGGAATCATAGAGTCATAGAATCATAGAATCATAGAGTTGGAAGAGACCACAGGGGCCATCCAGTCCAAACCTCTGCCATGCAGGAACACACACCAAAGCATTCCCAACAGATGGCCATCCAGTCTCTGCTTAAAAACCTCCAAAGAAGGAGACTCCACCACAATCCCAGGCAGCATATTCCACTGCCAGACAGCTCTGACCATCAGGAAGTTCTTCCCAAGATTCAGGTGGAATCTCTTTTCCTGTAGTTTGAATCCATTGCTCCTTGGTCCTAGTCTCCGGAGCAGTGGAAAACAATCCCGCTCCCTCCTCAACATGACATCCCTTTAAATGTGGCTATCATGTCCCCTCTTAACCTTTTCTTCTGCAGACTAAGCCGCTCTTCATAGGGCATGGCTTCCAGACTCTTCACCATTGTGGTTGCCCTCCTCTGGACATGTTCCAGCTTGTCAATATCCTTCTTGAATTGAGGTGCCCAGAACTGGACACAGTATTCCAGATGAGGTCTAACCAAAGTAGAAGAGAGTGGTACTATCTGATTTTCTAATCGAAGCAGAATAGAGTGGTGTTACAGTTTCCACAGGTATAGATGCCTTTAGAGCTACTAATTCATCTTTTTTTTAAAAAAAAAAATAGAGTTTTGATGCGGGAAGTGATGCGCCATGTAAGTGGATGTGTCACATGTCCACAATAGAGGCACCATTTCATTGCCCCATTGGGGAGTGTATCATTAATACTATAAGGCTTTCTGACCATAATTTTTTAAAAAAAAGTAAAATGCCACTTAAGAGTTGTTATAGAGTTGTAACACTAAAATATCAGTTTAAAAGTGGAGGGTTTTTTAATAAAAAAAAAACTTTCCCAGTCACACTATGAAGCACATTGCTAAAACAGTAGTGACCAGGTAGGTTTTATATTTTCATTTCTAAAAGCAGCATTAGAGTTTTACAGCACTATGACATGCCAAAATGATAGAGTTCATGGCACTATAAAATTATAATGATTTGCTACTAATTAGAAAGTGATGAGGTAAAAACTATTCTGGTTGGTATCATTTCAATAATATGTGCAATTTTAGTTATAGCATTTTTTTTTTAAAAAAAACCCCTCTCTCTTTTAAAAAAAGAATAGACCAAAATCATTGCTGCATATAGTGTTTGAGAACAATACCACTATTCTCTTTTAAGTGGGTTGTTTGATCATAGTTTAGTATGCTATTTGAAATGATATCAAAATTATATCATTTTAGCTGTCATTAAAAGTGACAGGAAATGAATGAGGTGGTAGAACAATGCCCACTTTGGTAGTTACAGTGTTTGGCTTTCCAATGACTTCTTGGATGAATTAGACCATCTCGTTGTACACAGCTGTCATATTCAGTTGTCGTCAACATAACATGGCAATGTGAGTATACCCAAAACATAAGATATTCACAAAAGTGCAGAAAGTCAATTGCCATACACTCTAGCATTTCACAGATGAAAACTAGGACACGTGTGATCAAGCAACATGAGAGTATGGCCAAGATGGAGATAGTAATTAATGAGGAAGAACACACAAGTTTGGAGAGGCTGCAGCAGTTTGCTTTTGCCTGAGACTACTGGGAAGGGCAAAACTCTGACCCTTCCTCTGGTCTCCCTTTTTGCCGAGTCAGTTGAATGCAAATAAACTTTTGTACTTTGGACTCAGTTTGCAACAAATGAAGCAAGCTAAGGACAAAGGGGGAAAAGTGGAAGGAGGAGACAGACAAACAAAGCCATCTTAAAAACAGCTGAGAAAATGTGATGGTAGAAAATTAACCTGTATAGTCTTTGTCAAATCAGAACAATTGAAGGGTATGGACTGCATTTGTCCTTGTAGCTGGGTCTTAGTAATTTGCCTTGGATCTAGAACAAGGTAGGCATTAGGGTAGATAACCAAGGCCACACAGTTGTGTGTGTGTGCCTTTGTGCCCCTGAGTACACCTATATTTCAAATCCAATTCCAGATTGCTAGGATGGGATGGAGAGGCTCTGATTTTAACACTGAGAAATATTGTTGGGGTGAAAGCAAGGATAATTTCTCTTTTCAGCAATCTATAAATCTTGGGGAAATGACTTTTAGGGGACTACACTTCCCAGAACTCTCCAGATGTCAAGACCATTGGCCATGTTTACCACGGGATTCCTGGAGTTACAGTGCAAAACAATTTTCCTAAGTTCTGGTGATCTACAGTAAGCAAGATTTGAACTCATCACCCCACCCCAGAGATTTTTAATAGGATTGCTGGGATAGGGGTGAGAAGGTCATCCCAGCCACTCCAATAATCTTCAGTAAAATTTCTGAGATTTGGGACCTTTTGATCTCAACCGTCCCTCTCCCCCACCACACACACCATACCCTCCAACATTTCACAGATGAAACTATGCATCTAGCCAATATCAGTGTGTGGCCAAGATGGCAAAAGGTATTAATGAAGATCAATACACAAGCTAGGAGAAGCTCAAGCAGTTTACATTTGCCTGAGCCTATTGGGAAGGGCAAGATTCTGCCTTCTTCTCTCCACTGAGTTAATTACTTTCAAACTTTGAATTCAGTTTGCAGCAATTGAAAATCAACTGAAGGCAAAGGAGGAAACTGAGAAGAGAAGAAAGGAACTGGGACATTTTAAAAGAACCTGAAAAAGTAGGACAGAGGGACTGTTCCTGCCAAATCAATATAATTGGAGGGCATGGCACACACATCCAGCAACTGCAATACAGGAAGGCAAGGCATGCACGATTGACTCTGTCTGCACACACTGACTCCTAGCACAACTGGGCTTCTGCCAGCCCACAAAAATGCTGTCTGGTGGATCAATGACAGCCCAATTCCATTTGCAAATGGTGGAAAGGGAAGTTATCATGCAACCTGTTGGCAGGTATATTTGGCAGGCTGCCAGCCCTGCAAAGAGCTGCTTAGAGTGCTGATGGGAGCCTGATTCTCCTTGGAAACAATGGGAGGATGCAGAACAACTTTCTCCTTGTATCCTGTGTGGTAGTGGTGTAGTGGAATGAGGAGGGGGATAGGCATTGGATTACGACCCTGGAGACCAAGATTTGATTCCCTGCTCAGCCATGGAAATCCACTCAGTCTTTGGGCATATTACGCACTCTCAGCCCCAGAAAACCCTGCGATAGGTTCGCTTTAGGATTACCATAAGACAGAACCAACTTGAAGGCACACAACAACAAAAATAAGGGCATGAAAGGACAGCAAATAACTCTTTAGTATATTATTGTTATATTTTTACTTCCAGGAAGAGGAGAGAGATCTGTGAGCTCTTCTGCTTGTAGTACCAAAAACAACAAGGTATTCACCATTAACATTGATTGTAAGGGAAAGTATGCTTTGTTGTTTTATCATAGCCAGCGAAATCTCTTTGATCACCCCTCGTGTTGCCAGATTTTCAAAATAGCTGTGATGGACAGTTAAAATTCATGACATCCAGGGTTGATGGTCAGGAAGTAACTATTCGGTTTGCTTTCTATCTAAATACCAAATGAAAGTATTGAAAATATTGATTTCAATTCACCTAAGGATGAGGTGGTGCCATTACACTCCATTCTGCATGGAGCAAACAGCTGCGGAGGGGAGGGAGCATTGCTGATGTGCTCAGTTCTGGACCTGGGATTGCAGTGCAACAATGTGGAAGAGCATCATTGTGCAGAAATGAGCTTGGGGAGCTCTTTTAAAACTGGTCTAAAACTTAGAAGGAATTTCCATCTCATGGATATGGAAACCAGCAGTTCTCCTTGCTTCTGTACATGGTATGGAGGAATCTTTTAATGCAGAGAACCAAATGTCTTCACCTGGCTGCAGAGGAATATTCCTTGAGAAATATTGATGTAGAAAGTTTCTCTCTAGCCACAATGTTAAAGAACTGCCATTCTGTTATCACAGAACCTTGAGGATAGATAAATAATTTAGAATGAGGTTTCTGAAAGGATAACCTGCAAGTCCCTGGACTACTAGAGGAGGCGGCTCAGAGAAATGGAAAACCAGCTGCGACCATTTGCAGAGGAGTTTTCATTACCTCACCCACAACGGCATGCTCCTTTAATGTGCTGTAAATTACCGACTTTATGCTTGAAACCTTTTCCCTTTTTAGAGCACTACCATTTAAAGAGTGCTATTAAAAACCACAGTGTAAATGCACTCTAGTTCTTTACTCCTTCTAGTTCTTTACTCCTTCAAATTCCACACCCTTTCTGTGGAATTATTTTATGAGCTATAAATAATGTGGGGAATTTAAAATGCTGTGTTGGAGCAGACCAATGGTCCATCGAGCTCTCCATTCCGTGTTGAACAGTGGTAATTTATGGCACATTCCAAATGTTCAAAGGTCCTTAACACTTTATCTCAAAGCCAAACTAGAGGTTGGCCACATGATTTGACATGTATTGGCTATTTGCTTAAAGTCACACACGTGCCCACATCCACCTAGAGCCAGCCCATGTGATCAACATCCTATCTCCTTTGGCACTCCATTGTAACATGGAATCCCTGTCCAAAGTTTCAGCCATCCCAGTCTCTCACCCCCGCCACCCTAACACCCAGTCAGTATTCTGAGTTCCCATTATTTGGAGGATCTCCCCATCCTGCTTAAAGCTTTCCCCTGCTCTTAGATAGATTTGTACCTCTGCCTAGCTTGGAATTCCCCTGAAACTGCTGGTGACTCAGAACAGAATGTGAATGGTGCCACCTCTAAGTAACAGCACCCATGGACCTGAATATCATACTTAAAAACAAACAATCAACAGCACCCTTTAAGACACACATTTTTTTCTAACCCTGAAGCGTATGTTGTCCTATGTTTGGAAGCTGGTGTATACCCTCAAATCTTATATTGCTGTTCCAAACTATTCTGCCTTGACTTGCTTTCAGTAACCATTCCAAGTCTTTGCTGTTTTCTGCTATGAATATGGTATAATCTGCATATCTTAAACTGTTGATGTTTATATCATTGTTTACACCCACCCAGCAGGGCATGGCTTCCTTAATTGAAGGTGTGAATGGTTTTCGGACTTGTGTGGTCTTTTTTGTTGTCTGTCAGCACTTTGTTGTCCGCAAACATGAGTCAAATGAACATGTCTGATATGAGTAACCAAATGAAAGCAGATAGGACATTGCTCCACTGCCTCTGCTTCCCTACCATTCTCACACAATCCCAAGGTCCTCCCAAACAGTTCTGAAGTGAGGCAAAAAGTTATATGGCTGACTCAGATGCAAAATGGTGGTCCATTGCATCTCATGAGCCGTACACTGGAATGACCTTTATCTGAATGTGCTATACATTAGGGCTGCTAGTAGCCTAGCTGAGGAGGGTGGTGGGAACAGCCAATAACCATGCTGTTTGGGAGTGAACACATCTGGAGAGCTCCAGGTTGGGGCAAGCTGGTTGATTGGCTGTTCAGCTATGATCATACACTGCAATGCTTTGTTTCTGATGCCAAATAAAAATGATCTGGAAATACAGCTAAAACAGTACAGTATTTAGTTAAGCCCATGATCCGTGGAAAGATGCAATCATGGAAAATTACAGGTAAAACAGTAACTGACACAAAACAGAGATAAGCT
Organism: Ctenosaura bakeri; assembly: GCA_948474755.1. Lineage (NCBI taxonomy): Eukaryota > Metazoa > Chordata > Lepidosauria > Squamata > Iguanidae > Ctenosaura > Ctenosaura bakeri. Next base: position 64,128 of record CAOLHI010004879.1, on the reverse strand, counting down.
TAAAATTATTAGGCTGAGCTGATGTGGGTTGTGCCTTCATCAGAAACATTAAGCTGTTGGGATTTACAAACAGGAACTGGGAGTCCAGGTGCCTTCTCTAAGACTTCTTAGGATCGGAGAAATTATAATTGGCATGCAATTTCTTTCATAAACACACTCAAACTACTACCCTGCTGGCAAGAAGAGGGGGGAGGAAGCATCACAGAGCTCGGAACTGTAGGAGCATCTTCCAGAATCCCCCAGAGAGCATAGTCATTGGATGATTTTGGAAATTCTAGTCCAAAAATAGTGGTGGAGATCTTACCTTGGAAGATGTAGCTATGTCACTGGAGCTTTGTCAATGTAGCTACATCAATAGGTGCAGCCTCCCAAGTCCCACCATAGGCAGCCCTCACAACTGAGGGATTTCCCAGGTGCTGGGGAGCAGGGATGTGAGTGACAAACCATCCAGCTTTCTCCCTATCACTGAGGCATTTTGAGAAGTATAAAGCTCCCCACTGCCAGAAGAGGAATGGACATTTCTTTGCTCATCACCCCACTTCTCAGCACATTAGAAATCCCTCTATTGGTATGGCTGCCTGATTTCTATAGTAGGTTGCACGGGGCACTTTTGATCACTGTACTGCTATAATGACTGCAAATATATGGAAAATTATTGTATTGTAAGTAAGGATTATGACATTGGCCATTTCTGCAGTAGACTGTTATAGCACTATTATACCACTTTCAATATCCTATGGAATCCTGGGGTTTGCAGCTTAGGGAGGGGCTGAACTGCAAACCCCAGGATTCCATAGGATGTTGAAAGTGGTATAATAGCGCTATAACAGTCTACTGTGGAAGTGGCCACTGTAATTACCAAAGAGAATGCCAGCCAACATTTTCAACGTCTGACACGTAGTATCTGTTTCTCTCCATCTCTGTGGGGCTAATAGCAATTTCAACAATGCAATTTTAAATGAGAAAATGATCCCTCCCTCAGCATGGCTGCTGTGATCCAAGTACCCTGCAGTACCCCTGATTGTTATTAAAAACAAAATCTGATTGCCAATGGATTGCATCATATCACCCATAACTAAACCCTGGTTTAGTTATTAGCCCCTAACCAAGTGATTTGGAGGTCTCATGTTCTTTGTATTTCTGGTATTGATGCTTTCCCTCCTGGAAAACATACCTCTGGCTTTTCTGTTTACCTTGGACTGCTAACTCTGAACTGACTATGCTATGATGTAGTAAACACTATCATCAAAAGGAAAAGTTCATTGAAATGTTGAACTGTGTGACCTTTTGAGGAAAGGGCTGTATATACAACAAGGCATGTAACTTATCTTTAAACGTGTTTCTAAGCAAGCTTTGAGAGATGTTCTTTTATAGCCAATCTTTCCATATGTAGGCACCCATGTACTAGAATGCTACTCACTTCCTTTCCACAGCCACCCATATCTAGATACTACAATGAGGCTGAAATGTGTTTGGGCTGCAGGAATTCTATGGCCATTTCCACCATACACTATTATAGTGCTATTATTCTGTTACTCCAGCTATGACACCGTTGGTGAGGACCCCAGATATCATTTTGATATCAAACAATTCGGCCTTTGCTTGACATTTCTCCAGCCACCTTACTCCACGTGTTTGCGAGGTTCTCCGGACAAGCACGGACAGGGTGCAGCCGCTAATGGTTTTACATTCCAGACCCTATTGAGGCCAGCAACTCAAGCCTCGCTTGTAGCTTCAGGGAACTTCCCACTGCAACCCTTACAATAGCTGCACGGCCCTCAGCCGGACCAGTCCTTTTAGACAGGACATTTACATACTGGCCAAACTATTGTCGTCGAGCGTTAAGCTCATCATGCAAACTTGACCTTTTCCAAATCCTTTGTCCAGCCCTAAACTCCCTTTGTTTGCACCTGGCATGCCATGGCCGGTAGGCACAAACTCCCCTATAAAAACCCCTCATTTTCAAATGGTTTTCGGACTACTTTGGACTTCCATCCTGCCTTGCTGCCAGTTGTCTAAGGAAACTCCCCTCAGCGAACCCTGCTGAGCTCTCTTCCCCAGAACCCCGCTTCTCTCCAGGACTACGAGACCAAGTGTCGTATTGCCTCTCCCAAAAGCTCCCCATTTCTATTTTTCAGTTAGTTAGTTTATGTCTTGTCTTGTGTGGTTCTTGTCTTTAACAAAACATTATTTATTACTTTGAAAACGTTGTCTAGCTGCTCTCTGACCCGCCGCTGTATACATAGGGTTAAAGATCCTTGCTAAAGTTACCCTGCCTCTTGTTTAGCCAAGAGAGTGCTCCAGCTAAATTCCCCCAATTTGTGTTTTATTTGGTTGTCTGGGCACCCCTCCCGGGACCCCCCAACATACAGGGTCACAATTCCACTTTCAACATCCTACGGAATGCTGGGATTTGGAGTTTAGGGAAGGACATTTAGAATTCTCAGCCAGACAGCTCTTTGGCCTCAGTAAACTCCAAACCCCAGAATTCCATAGGATGTTGAAAGTGGAATAATAGCACTATAACAGTGTAGTGCAGAAATGGCCTACATTAAATACAGCCACATTCTGTATCTACATTCTGAGGTACTAAAGAAAAGACAGAGAGAGATGCCATTTCCACACTAGAGGCCATTAGTGTGTTATACCATTACAATGGTGGCATCACCATTCTTGTGAAGCTATTGGGTTAGGGATGTTCTTTTCCCCACCCTTCCCCCTTCAGCAGACGGGTAGCAGTATTGCCACCAGCGTTCCTTCCTCATTACAACATCCTTGGCCACTTCTGGGCCCTGTCTTCATCCTGCCCTACCACCCCTGATCAGACAGTGATGGGTTTTTTTGGGGGGGGGAGCTGTACTAACGCAGCAATTTTGCAACAGCATGACATAGCAGTACAGTATTGCATTTTTGCCCCATATTGTTTAAAAATGTATTAAAAAAATAAAAAGTTTTGACTCAAAGGAGACATTTAAAGCAAGCAGGGAGAGATGATAGGAAGTTAACATGCCATTGAAGTCACTGAGTGGGGGGATGAGCTGGTCATGCCCACAGCCTCTCCACTGCTGGATCCTTCATCACAGGAAGCACTATCAAGCACTATAATGGTACTGCACTACAATGGCTGACGGGATTGAAGTGCTATAGGAGGCTCTTATCAGATTTTTTCTGGAAATAGAATATGGCGATTTGGCAATGCTTGGGGACAAGATAACAGCTGGATAGCAATGATGGTGTGCGGAAGCACAGATGCTGTACTGGTAACAACCTGCTGCTGTAGTGTTATAGTGACATCATGTGGAAATGGCCAGAAAGAAAAAGAAGAGAACAAGATATCCATGTGAGTTAAGGGACTGTGCAATCCTCTATATGTTGGGGGACTTCAAGTCCCACCACCACTAACCCTTCCCCTCTGCCCCCAGCCAATGGTGAGGAATTTTGGGAACTGCAGTTCAACAACGTGCAGGTGGACTACACAATTCTGAACCCTGTTTGAAGCTAAATAAAATACAAACAAAATACATTGTGGTGTGTATTCAAATACACAAATATTTTAAAAGCATAAATGATAACAGTCAATTTACCAACAAATTTGCTCCAGAAGCTAAAGCAGATCAAAGCTGTCAGCAATAAAAGGAACAGAAGGAGAGCTGTGTAATCAGTATTATTTGTAGAGACTGAAGATAGCAACAAATTCTCTATTCTGAGCACACTAGCACTGCTTCATACAGCATCTATGATTTAACCCATCTATAGTACAGGTTTGAATAGACAGATATATGATCTAATTTCCCTGATGAACATTCGTAGGTGTGAAGCTGGAAGGTCCTCATGTGCTGCTGGGAAGTATATTCCAGCCTGTTATGAATTTTAGCTGTTAATTCATCTTCGCTGCCACCACCCACTGAATTATGAATTATCTGGACACTTGGACAGTACAGTGGGACTCTGTCCAACCATGTACATCCCTAAGCTTAAGGATCTTCCTTTTCCCCCAGTCTACCTAGTCTGGCGTGGGAAGGAGAGAAACAGGGTCTTTTACAGAAAGTATTTATTAAAGGTATGCAAATAAACAAGGCAAATTATCACACATGGGAAGCTCCCTCCTCCCAGGCACGCTTAGTTACAAGTAGTTACAAAAGAACAGATATAAAAGCACAGATACATTCTTTAGATCAGCCAGCCTCCAAAATAACAGAAAAGTCCCTAACGCGACTAGATAACTATTTCTAATTACTCACAGTTGTTCCTAGGCTTAGATGTTCTAGTAGGAAGGGGCCAGGAGGCGAGGCGAGGCGAGGCGAGGCGAGGCGAGGCCTCAGCCTGCTACTGGCAGTTCCTTTGTTGTTTCTTTGTTGTCCCCTTGATATCTCTCTCCTACATAGCCTCGCAAGAAGTTTTATAACTTCTCCTTGGAAGCTTCTGGAAGCATCTGGAAGCATCCTGAAGATGCTCACCTCTTTCCTTTTTGATTGGTCAAGTCTCACCCTGTGACCTATGATGCTGACCCACATGACCTATGATGTAATCTAATCCCAACACTTTATTAACCCTTGGTTTACCTGAAGAGGGAAGTTTCCCCCTTTAGCTAAGTCTAGATAATGGGAAGCCCCATTATCACAGTAGGCTAAGTCATTGTTCATAACGCCACATCTGGATGGAACAGGCTACCTCTTTTAAGTTTAGAGTCCTTGAGAGCATGGGTCAAGCCTGCAGGTAATTTTGTTTTGCTGGTTAGACCACTGACATCAATTGCTTTCTTTTGTTTGTTTGTTACTCTGTTGCAAAGGCTCTATTTTGTACTTTTGACATTTGGCTCCATAACTTTAAAAGGAAACTTCTGAACCAAGCCTTTTTTTACACGCAAGACTGCATGGGTGCTATGAGGACCTTTGTTTTCTTAGGATATTTCACAAGGTTTTATTCACATCTACGAAATATTACTATTTTGGGCTTCAGCTCCCATAATCCCCAAAGCAGCAGTGCCTTTCCCAAATTCTGATTGTATCTTTCTTTTTTCCTTTTTAATGTTTAAAATCCTTTTTATTTTCTTGGCTGTAGAAGGAATCATTATGAATCCTCAACACACAACCACAGCAGTTCCATAACACTTTAATTACCATGGCATCATCCTGAAGAATCCTGGAATGTTTACTTTGTGAGGTACTTAGAATTCAAGAGCCAGTGCATATGATACTATTTTGAGTGTTGGATTAAAAATCTGGGAGACCAAGACTGAAATCTCTATTTAACTACCAAAACCTGTTGGGTAACCCTGGGCAAACCACGTTCTTTCAGTGTAGGAAGAAAGCCACAGCAAACCTCTGAATAAAATTTTGTCAAGAAAACTCTATAATAAGCTCACTACAAGTTGGAATCAACTTGAAGGCAACAAACTTAGAATGCACTGCAAGGGAGCTGTAGTCCACTCCCCTGATTTACACCATTAGAGCTCTCCTGCAGAGAATTCTAAGTACTTCTCAAAACAAAAAATCTCAAGATTCCTAAAGATGGTGCCATGGTATTTTAAAAGGTATCAAAGCACTATAACTGTGTTATATGGATACATCCTTAGACAGCAAGGCTTTGAATAAGAGTGGAGAGCATGTGTCCGTCGAGAGGTGGCTGGAAGGAATCTACCGTCATCACTCACCAACAGGTACACCTGCTAAGGGATGACAGGGGTTGCAATCCAACAACATATGAAGGGCCACATGTTTCCCACAGCTAACTTAGGTCATTTCTGCACTATTATAGCGCTGTTATTCCACTTTCAACATCCTGCAAAGACCCGCTACCTCAATTTGCAAAAGTAAATAGAGTAACAAATTCATTCAGTTAGGTGGCAAGGTTTAAGATCAACAAATATAAAACCAAAATGGTTATAAAGAACATAAATAATCAAGAGAGAATCCAACTTGAGACAATATCTGGAATTCAGTGTACCAATGGAATTAAATATTTGGGAATCCAAGTTACTAACAATAATAACCAGCTATTCCAAAACAGTTACTCAGCATCCTGGAAATCTATTCAGGGGAAATTAGATAGCTGGAAATGGTTAGATATGTCCCTATTGGGTAAAATGTCGCTAATCAAAATGAGCATCTTACCTCGTATGCTATTCTTATTTCAAATGATTCCTATAGCCATTCCTTACAAATGGTTTGATAGTTGTAAGAAAGATATAACAAAATTTTTGTGGAATGGAAGGAGGCCAAGGGTAAAGCTCAAACCAATGATTGGTTTACGGGTTCGAGGAGGGTTGTCTTTATCTGATTTAAGAATATATTACGTGGCATCCTGTTTAGTCTGGATTAGACCATGGGTATTATTAGACAATCGCTGGTTTTTGACATGATCTGCACTTTGGCTGGCATGCCTAGCGATGGTATGGCAAGGCTGAAGTGCAAAAAGTGTTTCTCTGACATGTGATCCGGAAATCTCTCTATAGGATTTGATGTAAATACAAACCCATTTTATACTGTAGACTTCCATCTTCGGTTTCTCCTGCAGAGACTTTGATGATAGGGAGCTGTGCTGAGCTTCCCCTATCCCTTTTTTGCCCTAGCTGTACAGGACCCCAGCCATGGCCCTGGAGTGGATTGCGGGTAGATGAAACTGTACATACAGGTCATGCACCTATGGGAGACCGACTGCATTGCTATTTTGAGCTGCTACAGAATGCCTTAAGGAGAATAATGCTATGGCCTGGTAAGTCTCCCGATGGGACCACAGCTACTGTTAACACAATGAGTATGCTGGAAGATGATGAGCTGTACAATCCATTTCTTTTAAAAACTCAGAATTTTCTTAGAATCAAAATGAAGATCAATATTATTATATTACTGATATTTAAAACATTATTATATTTTTTCTGATCTTACTGCATCATGCTGCTTTTTGCATCATTGCATCACATAAAAGGCAACTCTGCTGAATTGTGATTGGTGTCTTAAGGGGATTCCCTGTGTGATAGCAAGGAGTTTCCAAAGTAATGACAACAGTAATCGTTCAATAGGATAACCTAAAATCAGATACACACACACCTTGTCCTGATATCAGCCTTGAAACGGACCCAGTGCTTAAAAATAAATCAGTGTATAGTGAGAGCGTTCTGCTTCCTCTTTTATTCTCCCTGCTGGCTCTCTATTTATAGCACATTTCACCATTCCTCACCTAGGTTAAAAGTTCTTGAACAGCAGTAAACTCAAACTGCTTTTCCTTGGAATTAAAATCACTTAGAAGTAAATGCTACTGAATACAGTAGGGCTTATTTTCCAGTATGTGCACATAGGATTGCCATTGTGCAGCCCAATCCTGTCCTTGTTTATGCAGAAGTAACTCCTACTAAATATAATGGAGTTGACAATTAAGTAACTGTGCATGAGATGGCTGCTTCACAGGGCTATCCTATATGCAGTGTTGCACCAGAGAATAAACATGTCAACAGAACACCTGTCACACTCAGTTTAGAAGATGTGGTGTAAAATGTCCATCATAGAATGAAAATGAAGAAAAAATGCCCACTGTGCAATTTGAATTTACATCACATCACCACAAGAGCTTAGCAGGAAGAAACAATTCATTCAGGGAAATAGGGAGCAGCATGATTATTTGCTGCCTTGAGAGTTATTGAACATGGGCCATTTCCGCACTACAATGTTAAAGTGCTGCTATTCCACTTTCAACCTCCTATTGAATTCTGGGGCTTGTAGTTTAGGGAAGGGCACTTCAAATTCTCAGCCAAAGAGCTCTTTGGTCTCAGGAAACTACAAACCCCAGAATTCCACAGGGCATTGAAAGTGGAATAGCAGCAGTTTAACACTGTAGTGTGGAAATGGCTATGGTACTAAAGGATTGTTGCTTTACGGCTTTTCCTATCACATTGCTAATTTCCCCAGTTCTCTTCCCATCTTCTTCACCCTAAATGGTTGATGCTACTGCATACTTTTCTTTATCTGAAGTGGTTAAGTGGTTCTTAACTTTTTCTTTACCAGGGACCCCCCTTCAAATATAAAGTTTTTTTAGGGATCCCCAAGACTTAACTCATGATTTAAATATTTAAATTTAGATTTAAATATTCAAATATTTATTTAAATGTCCAAACATTTACTTATTTATTAAAAGCTTCTGGAGACTAGAATTCAAATTCCCACTCAGACCTGGAGAACTTTGGGCAATTCACATTCACTCAGCCTCAGAGGAAGGCAAAGGCAACCCCACCTCTGAACAAATCTTGCAAAAAAAACCAACCAACCTGTGATAGTTCACTTTAGCATTGCCATAAATCAGAAGTGACTTGAGGGCACAGAACAACAAAGTGCTGCTGACAGGGGGAGGTTCTTTCTAGCCATCATGTCTCTCCCCTTCAAAACTGACTTATGGCGACCCTAAGGCGAACTATAATGAGGGGTTTCTTGGCAAGATTTCTTGCCTTTGCCTTTCTCTGAGGCTGAGAGAATGTGACTTGCTTGAAGTTACCCAGTGGGTTTCCATGGCTTTGTGGAGATTCAAACCCTGGGCTCCAGAGTCAAAGGGCCTTTCCGCACTACATTGTTATAGTGCTATTATTTCACTTTCAACATGGAATCCTGGGGTTTGCAGTTTAGGGAGGGACATTTAGAATTCTCAGCCAGAGAGCTTTTTGGCCTCAGTAAACTACAAGCCCCAGAATTCCACAGGATGTTGAAAGTGCAATAATAGCACTATAACAGTGTAGTGTAGAAAGGCCCACAGTTTGCAAAGGAGGGAGCAGTTTCAGCACCTGTAATCCCACCCCCCCCCCGCTGCTGTGTCCTTGTTGCCGCTGCTGCTGTTGGTGTCAAGCAGCAGGATTTCATGGATCCCCTGTGAGAGCTCCATGGACCCCAGGTTAAGCACCACTGGTCTGAAGCACACACAGGTTGAATTATTAGCAAAAAGTCTGGTATGAATTCTTTCTTCTTCAATTCCACTGGATCACTTCACTGCTTTTTCTTTTCATTCTTTTTTCTCTTTCTTGTCCTCTTTCTTATTTCTCAACCTCATCCCATGCCTCCACACGTCTTGGCTAAATGTCTTCTCCTTCCTTTCTTCTTCTCTCTCTCTCTCTCCCACACATTCTTTCTCCTCCAACCCCCCATCTCTTCCATGCCCTTGTGAAGGAGTTAAATTCAGACAAGTACTGCTTGAGTAGAAGAATAAGTGAATTGGACAGCAGATGTCCCTGCCTTATCTCAGTTCAAAAGTATGATTGGCCTTGCAACGCTATGCTTAGGTGCCTGGGAAGTAAAAGGGAGTCAAGCATACTCTTTTGCCTCATCTTTGTGTCATTTGGTGACTGAGGCCTTTGTTCCCTTGTTTTGGGGGTGGTATTAAGCTCCAAATGTAATGGCTGACGTAGACTAGAACCGTGATTGATTGCTGACATTGTTGACCAAAGGTATAAGAACTAAGTGTTTTAATCAATCAAGGCTGGCAGTTTTGGACATTGTATATCCGCTGCTTGCCCTGCGCAGTAAATAAATGGTTTGGAAAATAAAGCTTTCTGTGATGGAACAACCTGAAGGTCTTCATCATTTCCTTGCCACAACACTTGTCTTTGCATAATAACAGTGATGTAAAAGTCCACAATCCCATGCATTGAATGCAGAGTTCAGAGCGCTTTACTTCCAAATGATTTATTAGTTTTAAAGAGGGCTGGGGGATCTGTGCCCCACCCTCAATGATATTAAATTAAAATCTCAATCACACTTAACCACTGGTTTAGCTAGCTAGAGCTGATGGGAACTGGGAAGTGTTTAAGTCTTTCACTCCAAGTCTCAAGTCTCTACCTTCTCAAGTCAAGTCTCAAGTCGTTGCAAGACACTTTCAAGTCAAATCTCAAGTCTGGAAGCCAGTTTCTGAAGCGGGGAATAGCATTCTCCTTACTTCCCATTTGGGAGTGGGGAATAGGATCATTCTTATTCCCCATCACTGACGTTTCAGAACCTTTAGAAGGAAGGATCTTGCTTGCCTTCTGCTGTTAGGAAAAGTTTTAGAAGCTTCCTCCAACATGCAGTGGGGACAGATGACTGAACAGATCTTTTCCCACCTCAAGCGTGTTAGCTGTTCCCCTCCGAGAACTTGCTCAAGCTTTGGACTTGAGACAGATCATTACATGACCAGTAGGCAAAAAGAAATGGAAGCATTGTTCAAAGTTGTAAGGTTTCTGCATGAAAGTGTTAGATTACTAAACCGAGTCATCCACTAAAATATACAAGTCATGAGTTGAGTTGAGTCAGTGTGTCATTTCTTGCCAAGTTGAGTCGAAGTTGAGTCATGGAAGTGACTGGAGTCTGACTTGAACCCAGGTCAAATGACTCGAGTCTCCATCACTGGAGCTGGGAGTCCAACAATACAGAGAGTGCCAATCCATCCTGATTTAAAACTTGAAACTTAAAACTTGACTTCTGATGCCATGTGATAGCGGAAGAAATTACAAGAAGAGAGATTCCACCTAAACAATAGAAAAACCTTTTTTACTGTAAGAGTGGTTCAACAGTTCAACAGATTGCCTCATGGGCTGGTGGATTCTCCTTCTTTGGAGGTGTTTAAATACAAGGTGTAGGGGCATAGATCATGGTTGCTTTAGGGCCTTTCCACACTACACTGCTATAGTGCTATTATTCCACTTTCAACATCTTGTGGAATTCTGGGCTTTGTAGTTTACTGAGGCCAAAGAGCTCTCTGGCTGAGAATTCTAAATGCCCCTCCCTAAACTACAAACCCCAGGATTCCATAGGATGTTGAAAGTAGAATAATAGCACTATAATAGTGTCGTGCGGAAAGGTCCCAAGATTCTGTGATTCTAGAACACACTGGAAAACTCAACAAGACTTTTATTGTCTCTCAGTTATTTTTGCTAGGAATCTGGGAAGAAGATATCATGGTTGATAAACAGCAGCAGAAATTAGTACCATACAGATTATTCACTGCAAGACTAGTCCATGGAAAGTACTGGGGGGGGAAATCAGAGAACCCCTCAATATCTAATGGTTTAATAGACTGATGGAAATTGTGGAAATTGATAATCTAAGGCCTTTCCTATGTGATGTCATCACAGTCCTGCCCTTCTCATGTCACCAGCTGGCATGATCCGCAGGCTATATCATTGACGGAGAAATTCTGTCAATGACCCCTGATCATGTGAGACTTCTGTTGCAGCTGACCATGCAGAAAGGCTGAAAGTGTGATCTACATACTTCATCCCCACTGCAGCATGGGAAGAAGGCTGGCTGCAGTCTGGAAGGATAGAGTATGTCCCTCATGCTCGCTTCTGCAGTCAGCTGATCACATGCAGAAAGGAGAGGAGTGCAGCCGGGATTGTGACGGGATGATACGGGAGAGTATTGTTGTGCAGAAAAGGCCTAACATCTAGATTAAAGGGTCAAACAGAATTTAAATACCTATCTAAATGGAAACATGTAATGGATTATTGAAGAAAAACTGAGGTTGAATTGATGATACTAGGTTTTTGCATGTAAGACTTTAAGCTTTTTGTTACTGTACTGTTATTACTGTAACATGAGAAAGGTATTCAGAAAATATAAGATCACTTTAAATTGTTGCTTTTTAAAAGAATATTCATTCTATTTTTACTGTTTAGTTAAATGAATACTAATTAAAATTTACTAATAACTTTTAAGAATCATTTTACTTTAACGAGGATTTTGTAATACTATTTGACTAGAATAATTCTTTGTTTTAGACTATAAGATCTTAATGATTTTGTAAATATAACTAAGACATTGATATAGAAGATAGGTTGTATAATTTACTTATAGTACTATTTGATTGTGGTAGATTTATGAGATTTTTAAATATATATTATGAGTTTCATATTTTTTTTAACATTACTAGGGATAGTTATTAGTTTTTGTTGCTATAACTTTTACTGCTGATATATGCTATATTTTTTTATTGTTCAGAGTGTAAACATTATGTGCAACAGTAAGTAATTTCGATTTTAGTTATTGAATTTAAAAGAAAGTTAAGTACAATTATTTTAGGAGGAGCTATCTGCAATAAGGGCAGGAACCATCTTTTAAAGTATCTGTTTATTAGTTTAATGGTAGTTTAACTATAGGTTGTTGTTACATTGTTTTTCTTTTGTTATGGTATGGCATTGTTATTTGTTTTTCTGTTTTTGTTTTGGTTTAATGTTTAATGAAAATGAATATATAAAAAAAGGATTTTATTGTCTCTCTTAGGAGCAGACAAGACACAGGAGATATCTGACACTACCCAGATACAGCTGAATTTAGGAGCATCTGGACTTAAGTGTAGCATGGTGCTATCTCCAGTGTCTGCAGAGAGCTGGAAGCATAGGTTTTGAATACACAATATGGTCCAACGGGAGCATTCTGAGGGGCCATACTGTCTTTCATGCCTGTGTTTAATGTAGTCTGGATTGTTTGACTAATGTAGCTGAACAAGCAAAAGGCATGTGCGTGCCAGGAGTTCCCTGGAGATCTCTGTCAACATGCTACCTGACACTACCCACCCCAGCTGTCAGACCACCCCTGAGCAACATGCTCCAGCTGTTCATTATCTTTCAGAGTAGAAGGAAAAGAGGCCAGAGAAAGTGTAGAAAAAGCCCAGAGGGGGAATGCTGGCCTCATTTCCTCCTCCTCCTCTTCCTCCTCCTTCCCTCCCTCTCCCTTCCTCCTCTTCTTCTTTCAGGAACTTCCTGCAATGAACTCCATTGTTCACCTATTCTGCTTAATAATGATGTTGATTATGGAAGCTTCATTTGTGGGATATAAAGGTTTCTGAGCTTTTCTAATGATGCACTAATGACATTAGTAATGGATTTAAAAATAAAAAATGAAACTAGGAAAGATAGGCCCTTTCCGCACCCTACCTATTCCCGAAGCTGTCCGACGGGGATCCTGGCAGCAGGTCTGCCAGGAGGGGAGTGCAACAGGAGTGCTCCACTCCACACCAGCTGGCTCCCTGCAGAAGGGAACATGGTGTCCATGCCTCTTCCTTCTGCAGCACAGCCGGGTACTTCCTCGGGCTGTGCTGGGGCTGGAAGTGCAGCCATTACGCTTCTGCATCTTCCACAGGACAGGTAAGTCCAGGATGCTGGTGCGATCATGTGTCATTGATGGGGGAAACCCACCAATGATTTAATCCATGATTGTGCCACCTGGGGATGGGAGAAGGACAGGACCACAATGACATCATGCAGAAGCATCACTGTGATCCTGTCCTTCTCCCAACTTCATTCTGAGATGGGAAGGTGCTGTGGAAAGAGACAAAGTTTCTGCAGTTCTTCTGCCAAAGCAGTTCATCAGCATCTTCACCTGACTAGCAGGCAACCAATGGGCCAAATCCAATGGGCAAGAGTGGGCCAAACACTGGAAGATGTTGTCAGTGTAGGGGGTCAGATGCTTTCCAGAAGATTGGCAAGGAAGGATAATAAGGTCCCACCTTCCACATGTACATGGGTTTTACATACTTAAGGGATGTGTAGGTGGATGGATGAATATGCCTTCAGGTTACCTGTTGACTTATGGCAACCCCATGCATTTCATAGGGTTTTCTTAGGCAAAGAATACTCAGAGGTGAAAGCTCTTTAAAAGCTCAGTTTAAAAAAAGCCAGAAACTGGAAATGAGGGACCTGGAAATGAGCTTGAATAAGGTGGTGAACACAGAAGAGAAGATGACCTGAGGACATATCTCTCACTGCCAAGTAGACCATTCAGAGAACCAAAGGACAGGCAATAACAGGAAAGTGAGCATTAGTGACAGATTGGGGAATACACTTGCAGAGAAAGGAAGAAAGGCTATGACATACACAGGACTGGCATATGAGTCATGGAGACCATTGCTCCATCTGCCTCTGAGCAGGAAATTTCACCACTATTTGTTCAGAAAGGTTGTAAGTGAGATTTGCTTGTCCAGTCCAGTTCTGAAAGTATATAAACGGTTGAGGAAACTTGTCTCTACTGATGTCTTGCTGCTAAATTATTGACCTCTGTGGAGGAGCCATGTACAGGCAAAACAGCCTCCCATGTGATCTGATCTGCCAGCAGGTGGTCAGCAGTTTCACACACATAGCTTCCCATGGACCTGGCAGCTATCACACGGGAAGCAATGACTGTGTATTTTTTGTGAAGCAAGTATCAACTCATTGGAGGCTTCACTTTGTAAAACATCTGGTTGCCTAGGGGACGGGGGGATGGACTTCTATTTGAATGGAACAGGATGCCATTGGACTAAGAAATTACTGTAAATGCATCTCTTATTTTGATTATGATTCTATTGACTTCTGTAGAATACCTCTGCTTTAGGTCGTGGGAAAAAGGAAATTATTTAGGGGTAGGATGCAAATTAGTGGTAGGTCATACTAGGTCAACCCTGGTATCTCCAAGTGAAAGAGAAATAGGTAACAGGTGGTAAACCTCCCCCACTGAAAAGCACAGCAAAGGACAAAACTGCTTCCTGTATCCTATCTTTTGAATGCCAGACATTATCTGAGCCATGGCATCATAAGTCTGTACCTCTCTCCTGAAACACACATACAAACAGAGTATGAGCCGTACCAGTAAACCATGGTCCAGTGTCCATGATAGCAGATTCAACACTCGCTCCCAAGAGCTTAGAGCAATTGGACAGAGTTCCCATCATATACTGTTGAAGCCCAGACCACTTCCGCTTAACCTGTTGAATCAACTAATAGCTTTCAGTTTGTTCCCTGGGATGCTCATCACCTGTGACAATGGCATCACGAATCCTGGTTTGTTATCTTCCTCTTTGACTGAATGAATTTTGCAGAGATTCTGTAACCTGCATGCTTCGTTTGACCAAAGGAGATAGTGACACAAAACCCGTGTTTGTATAAACAACAAGGGGTAATTGGCAGCCCTATCATTAACTTTTTTGCAACTTTTTTCTTCTCCTTTTTTTTTTTTGAAACTGTCTGTATCCATCTTGTGACTTCTACTCAAAGAACTGTACATCTGGTTTCATAGTAAAGGCTTTTTTCCTTTATTTCCTCTTCACAAATTTCATTACATTTTTAGTTATCTCAACTTTGGGCCAGGACAAAAATATCAATAAACAGCAGTACATATGACCTCAGATAACCTCAGCAATTCATGTCAGCTCTTCATTTATTATCATAGAAATTGAATAGTTTGTATGTTAAATAGCAAACAATTAAACATATTTTCTGTGTGATCCTAATCGCACTTATTGGAAAATATAATCTCCAGCATTCACAGGCACTTACTTTTGAATAAGCATGCTTACAACTGTACAACAGATGCTTACAACTGCACAACAGGAGCTAAACTTGTAATATATCACCTGCAGGTTGTTGTTGTTGTCATTTTGTGCCTTCAAGTCATTTCCGATTTATGGTGATCCTAAGGTGAAACTTTCACAAGCTTTTCTTGCACACTTTGTTTGTGGGAGCATTGCCTTCCTCTGAGACTGAGAGAGTGTGGCTTGCCCAAGGTCACTCAGTGGGTTTTCTTCACTGAGCAAAGATTTGAACCCTGGACTTCAGAGCTCAAACCACTGTACTACACCATGCTGGCTCTCATCACCTGTAGTACTGACAAATATCTTGAGTGATGAGAAATGAAATGTTTGTTGTTATGTGCCTTCAACTCAAATCTGATTTATGGCAACTCTATCCTAGTTTCCTTCACAAGATTTACTGAGAGAAGAATCATAGAATCATTGAGTCAGAAGGGTCCTCATGGGCCATCGAGTCCAACCCCACGCTCAGTGCAGGGTCTGCAGGTGAAGCATCCCCAACAGGTAGCTGTCTTGCCTCTTTTTGAAGACTTCTAGAGGTGGAGACCCCATCACCTCTCTTGGCAGTTGGTTCCATTGCTGAACCACTTTTACTGTCAGAAAGTTCCTCCTAACATTCAATCAGACATTTGCCATTGTTTTCCTTTTAGTCTGAGATAATGTGACTTGCCCAAAGTCAACCAGTGGGTTTCCATGGCTGAATGGGGATTTGAACCCTGATCTCTTGGATCCAAATAATCACATCTTGCCAGTTATATAATAACATTAGTAGAGGGAGGTAGCTCCTGGCAAAAAATCATTGATGGCTTTTTTAAAAAGTGATGGTCTGTCAAGAATGATTGATGTCTGTCAAAATGATTGATGTGACTCCCTTATGCAAATGTACTAGGGCAGGACATTCAGAATGGATTATGTGAACTCACCTCATCACACCCAGTCAATAGGAATTAGTTTTTGACCCCTTGGACCCAGGTGGCCCAAAGTGGTCAATCAGGCTAGATTTCCAATTCTCACCCCAATTGGCCCCAGAAATTAGTTCTTATTGGTTGAGAGTGGTGAGGTGAGTTCCGAGAGTGGTCACATGGACCCACTGGGGCCAAGTGGGGTGTGAATTGGAACTCTACCCTGATTGGTTGGTTTGGACCACAAGAGGCCAGTGTGCATGTCTGAAACTGGTTCTTATTGCTCGAGGGTGATGTTCCTAGAGACGGGCAGTTTGTTGGTTACGTGAATTACTTTTCTCTCCTTTCACGACGAACCAGTGAATGGCAGCAGCAGCAATGTCCTCTCAGATGGCTAAGGAGAAACATGAAGAGCTACACTTACAGAGCACAATGTAGGATCTCCACTCATATGTATATGTAGAATTAGACAGACTTTCAAGGAAAATATTTGTTGTTCATTCTTGAATTTTGTCATATAAAAACTATGCTTTATTTTTTCTTCTATAGAGTTCTTCCCCTTCTTCCTTTCTACACTTACTTTTTACAACACCAAATGCTTTACAATTGAAGACTGACATTTCCTTTCCTCCCTCTCTCTTATACACACACACACACACTGTATTCCACTTTTCTTAGAACAAGTGTGGAATAAAGTTGTACTTCTATTACATGCATTACTTTCCTCTAACTATTACATGCTAATAGTTATAGCATGTAACTCATACCTGCCATAACTGAGTGGTATGAAATGGAGCCTCCTCTGAGACTTGGAGCAGTATGATTTCAATATCAGATTTAGTCACTATTAATAAAGTCCCCCTTGACTCTCTAAGTGAGGGGAAGGACTCACATGGAGCTTACATGCACTTCCATTCATTTTTGTTGACCCTGTGTCCCTTTTGGACCTCCACTGAAAATGGATTGGGGCAAAAAGAATTGCTGCTCCTATAAGTCCCATGAGTATTGGTTCTTCAGCCACATACACTCACACTCTCTCTTGCACCATCCTTTGTTTCTTTGAATGGGATTTTGTCCATGATACATGCCTTAGCGTGCAAATTAAAGCTGTGTTTACTTTTCAAAAACTAACCTATGTTTACCTCCCACTGACTAATCCAAAAGCAAAGCACCTAAATACAAGAAACTTAGAAGATGAAAACCATGTGCTATGATAAATAGACTTCTTTTATCACTTGGGGAAACACCAGTGCAAAAAATGTGATACTGGTATCATCTAGGCCCTTTCTGCACCTTACCTTTTTTCGCCGCTGGGGTGTGGGGATCACACACGCAGCCTCCAGTGAGAGGTTCTCATGTCCCTGCTGCTTCAGCTCTGCATGAGCTGCCTGCTTCCGAGCAGGCAGCGTGAGAGCCCTGCCTCTTCCTTCCGCAGCACAGTCTGGGAGTTTCCCAGGCTGTGCTGGGGCAGGAAGCGTGACTGCCGCAGATCTGGAGGCTCTGCATACACGGCAAGTGCATGTGGGGCCCTGGAGCAATGCGTGATTGCGCACCATTTTCAGCTGAAAGCCGAAAATGAAAAAGTGCACGAGCAGTGCCTGCCCCACCCTGGAGCATCGCACAATTGTGAGTGTGTCCTGCAGATTGCTCCTCACAATCGCCTGATGCTCCAGGTGCCCTTTCACATGAAAAGGGCCCTAGTCTGACCTTCAGAAAAATTCTAAGCTTAATCTGAAAACTCTCTGTAACACCTGTGGTCATTGCAAGTCCTAGGATGCTATCAGGTGAGGCTTTTATTAGGCAATCACCCAATCTCATTCACTGGATTGTATGGCTGGTCCAGAAACAATGTTGCCTTCCATTTGCAATTTTTTCTTACCACTTCTGTCTTTTTTTCTTGTCCTGGAGTATCTGTTAAAGATGAAAAACAGCATAACTACACAGTGAGGAAGCATTTGTCCAGAAGCACACTTGTGCCCATTGACCAAAGAATGGAGGCAGATGATCTGACAAAAGTGGACCACGTCTGCAAGAACTGTCAATTAGAAGTGCACTAAAGGGTCAAGCACTGAAAAATATTAAGAAAGTGATTGTCATCTGGTCTTCCATAGAATAATAAAGGCTGCTTGCCATCTATCCTATGCACACCTATTTGGGAATGAGCTATACGGAACACATGGAGGGCACTTGCAAGACTCTTCCTGTTGAAGGATCTTTTAGTGTTCACAGATGGGGGAAGGTGATTTGTTCTGCCTGCTAGTACAGTCAGCCCTCCACATTTGTGGGTGTGACTTTCACGTATTTGATTATTTGTGAGTTTTGTCAACTCCTGCCCCCATCCCCACCCCAAGTACTTCTTTTTTAGGAGAACCTTTCCTTTTGGTAGATCTGATCAGGCTGCACAGCAGTTTAAAAACCTGCCTCCAGTCCTCCTCCTCCTCTGCCAGCCTTTGCCTGGTCAGCTAAGGACAGCCCATACCTAGATTTCTCAGCACCACAAACCCTCTCCTGATGCCCCACACACACCCAAAGAAGGAGATGGGCAAGAGCGAGGAAGTATAGGGCCACAATGCCCACCCACCCCTCTTCCCTCTCTTTTCCCTAACCACATTTGGACCCTAGGTGCCCACTCTCCCCACCATGACTCGGCCCCCTTCCCACAGACACACACACACACACACACACATTTTGCTATCCCCCCCCCACTTTTGTGAGGGTCCTGCACCCCTAGTGAACATGGAGGACCAACTGTACTTGCTAACAAGCAAAATTAAGAACAACCTGCCTGCCAATGTTGACCCCCCCCGCAACACACCTTAAAAACACCTACCTGTACATTTTGCTTTAGACTGGTGTGAATAATAGCCTCCTTTCATTTGTTCCATGGAGAAAAACCTGTCTTTCTTTAAGAAAAAGATCTTATGACTCTCCACACCAGTCACAACCTGAAGGGGCAATGTAAGTCCTTAATGTAAGTCCTCTTATGGACATGCACACATTAGTTTCTCTTATGTGAATGTACATCCATTTTTGGGGTGCTATGGGGGTTGGTATTCTCTCTCTTCCACCAAAGCACCAAACACCCCCTTTCCAACTTACTGAACAGACTCTGAAATCTGCCACATGGCGATTCCCTACTTCCTGGGGACCAGGCAGGATTACAGAAGCACCTCTCCTTAGGCAGATGTTAAATAATGAGATCAATGCTGAGACCTACTGGGGTCTCATTACTGTTGTAATTCTTTAATTTCTGGCTATAGGGAGCCTGCCTGCCCCCTATGAAACCAGGATGGCTGTAAAAGAGAGTTGGCTTCAGAGGCTGTTCACTCAGTTGGGGAGGTATATGGCTTAGCTTAGCATAGATAATCATGCAGACCTACTATGCTACATTGACCCATACTGGGTTGCCACCTTCGTCTCAAGAACATACCGACATGACAACACAAGTGAATGCTGCTGCTGGGAGCAGCAGTCTAAATTGTAACTTTCCCTAGCTCTGCCCTTCCTCTATCAGCAGCTGCTTTCCTCCACTCTCCCTCCAAGTTGGGCTGAATCTACTGGAATTACATTGATCCCAGTCCTGTTGAGACACATGATGTTCTTCCCCTTTTTATGTGAGAACAGTTCTATTTGATGCCTGAGGCTTTAAGGTGATAAAAAAAACCCTTCCAGTTTACTCCATTGTTTTGAGGAAGAATCTGTTTGTTTTTTTTAAAGTGGTCTTTGGCTCGCTAATTAGGATTGTGGCAGAATCAGGGCTGGTGATAGCGGTATGGGGCCAGGTTGGTGGCTGGTCACCTATGTCACCAAACTGTTTCCACCAGGGAAGGGTAGCTCCCATCTCAAAAAGGCAATGTTGCCTTTTTTTATGGTGGTGGTGGGATTTGATGTTTGTATGTAAATCTTTGCACAGATACCACTGTATACATGCTAATTTACTTCTTCTACTGCTAATGCCTCCATTTTCTGGTCAGTATTTGAAGCTCACAGCTAACACCTCAATAGGGTACATTGTCCTAGATGTGATGAAACGGTCATGATTCAAAACTGCCATGTTGAAGTGGCAAACACATATGTAGCACCATCTCTAGTGTGCTTACCAGAGCCAGTATGGCATAGCAATTTCATCACTGGACTACAACTCAGGAGATCAGAGCAAATCACACCTTTCTGTAGGACATTGTCATCGCCCATTGGGGACAGGAGAAGTACAGGACCCAGATGATGGTTCTGCATGACATTGTCTGTGTCCCATCATTCTCCTGTCTCCAGGTGGTTGATTGCACTATAAATCATTGATGGATTCTTCCTATCAATGACCAGTGATCAGCTTGCCCTCCCACTCCCCTCCCACACCCTCTCTGAGCTGCATAGGGTCAGGAAGCACAATGGCCATGCAGCCTGGGACAGTACTGGCTGTGCTGCAGAAGGGAGAGGAATGGCCATTGTGCCTCCTCCACTCCTGCAGGCAGCCTGGAACAGGCTCCTGGGACAGGCTCTACCAAGACCCTTGCAGGACGCTGGCGGGATCCGATAACCTGCAGAAAAGGATTCAGTCTCAGACAAGGGCAAAGGCAAACCCTCTGTGAACAAATCTCACCAAGAAACTTTAGGATCATCATCAGTCAGAAATGACTTGAAGACACACAACCACAATAACTAGTGTGCTTCTTGACGCCAAGTTAGGAGGGATAGCTAACACCCCAGAGGACCAGATCAGAATTCAAAATGATCTTAACAGATCAGAGAGCTGGGTCCTTGTGGTCTCTTCCACCTCTACGAATCTTTTTCTTAGACTGGTAAGGCTTAAAGGACTGGCTACGGACACATTCTGCCAGAATAGGATTACTAATGGAGCAACAGCGACAACTAGTGGCTATTAAAATTAACAAAATGCAGGAGAAATCTCCTGTGTCTATAAACCCTCCAAAGACACGTCTACAGAAAAGAAAGAAAGAAAGAAAGAAAGAAAGAAAGAAAGAAAGAAAGAAAGAAAGAAAGAGATTATATGGCTTTGCAGCTTCACCTACTGATACAATATGATGCAATGATTCATTAACCAAAATATTGTCTGCCTGACAACATAGCTATAAGACACCTGACAGCAAATGAGAAAGAAATGACTAGTTGTCTGTAATTAATTTGTTTCCCCTGTAACTGATGTATAATTATATTATAGTGCTGTTGTAACTCAAGATGATAGGGATAGCTTTACTCCTTTTGTGGTATAATGTTAATGTTTAAAATCACATTGAATGTTACTATATAGTGTTATGGGGCCATGGCCTCCCTACGTGGAGAAGGAATATCATATGGGTCAAGCAATGGCTCATGCAGGTGCTGGATCATGCTTTTTTATGGGTGTCCGTGCGATGACAAAAGTGAACAGGAGGAATGTAGGTTTTTCTACTACAGAACAATGGCTCATAGCATTAAGATGGCTTTTTTTCTCTAGAATTATTTTGAAGTAACTATAATGCTGTTTTTGAGAAATCGAAACTAAATGGCTGGAATCCTATTAGGCAATGACGAATACATAACCTACAGTTTAGGGGCTATATCGTTGTTGTTGACGATGATAATGTGTGCCTTCAAGTCATTTCTGAGTCACTGTGACCCAAAGGCAAACCTATCACAGGGTTTTCTAGGTAAGATTTGTTCAAAAAGGGTTTGCCTTTGCCTTCTACTGAGGCTGAGACAGTGTGGACATGCCCAAGGTCATCCAGTGGGTTTCCATGGCTGAGCAGGGATTTGAATCCTGATCTCCAGAGTCACAGTCCAATGCTCAAACCACTACACCACACTGGCTCTCACTAGAGGCTATGTAGGGCTTGTGAAAGTCCCTGGAACCCCACTTATCAGTAAGTAGCCGCTGGGATTGATGGGGGGGGGTCTATTCCCCTGTTGATTGAGAAGCAACTGTATGACTTTCCCACTCCCACCCTTGTACAAGTGATCTCCGACATGGGGGAAGGACATTGTGACAGAGGTTCTGTTTCTGCCTGTTGCTCCAAAAGTCTCTCACAGGAGGGGTGGAAACATCTGTCGTCTGCTTGGAATGGATCCATGTCAATCCCAGCAGCTCCTTGCCAGTAAGTGTGATTTTAGGGGGAGGCTAGCTGGAATCCACTGGCATGTAAAGGTCATACAGCCAGTTATTTTTAACACTTGTAACTATCAGTAACTACTTCAAGGCCTTGGGAATATAACTTTAACTAATTGCTCTTTAAAAAGTAGTTAAAATTTTAAAACTCTTTTAAAAGCACTGGTGATTCACCACCATTAATGGTAGTGGGGAATATCCACCTCTATCTTCAATCAGCTGTGGTGGAAGTGCATCCCATGGGCTCTACGTACCCAAAACCCCACTTTTGTTCCCCCAAGCCCCCTGGAAGCCTCCCCAGCAGGTCTCAAATCATGGGCTACAGATGGATTGTCAGCAAGGCCAGTTACAGGAAACAGTTTTACTAGTTTCACCTCTGTTTCCAGGCGCAGTTCAAAGGGTTCATTATTACCTATAAAGCCCAGGCATTCTGAAAGATTGTCTTCTTCTATATGAGTGTGCAGGGACTTTCAGATCTTTCAGAGGAGCCTTTCTCTTGGTCCCACCACTCTTAGGCCCTTTTCGCTCCTTAACTTCATCACGGCAGTGGGGAGCGGCGCTCAAGCGAGCAGCTGTTTGCGCGAGCCACTCACGGCAGCCCTTCTGCCTCCCGCATCGGCTTGCCGGTTGTGCATCCGTCGCGCTAGCGCCCCGCCCCTTCCTTTCGCAGCGCAGTCTGGGAGCTGTAGGCTGTGCTGGGGGAAGGAAGCGCAACCGCCCGAGCTCGCCGACACACTGCACGCAGGTAAATGCGTAAGGGTGCCGCGAGCATTATTTTCGGCTTAGAGCCGAAAATAAGAAAATGTGTGCGCGCCCCGCTTTGGCCTCCTGAGCGTTGCGTGAGTGGGAGTGCGTTGTACGGACCGATGCTCCCATTCACGCGATGCTCAAGGGGCGCTCGTGCAAAAAAAAATGCATGCGAAAAGGGCCTTAGAGGGATGCCTGGTGGTAGAAAGGATCTTCTTGAGGGCTTTTCCTACTGAGGCAGACAAGGCTGACCTGTTCCCTCTGGTCTTGATACCAGGAGGCAAAGACTTCTATTCACTCAGGCTTTTGGCAGCTGAAAGTTGCTGAAGAAGAGGAAGAAAGATTGACAGAGAGAGATGGAAGAGGGAAGTATTTTTTTTTAGCCTTATAGCTATGATAGTTTTTAACTTTATAACTATGCTTTAAATGATGTCTTTGCTTTAAATTATGTTTTTGACCTAATTGTGTTTTGGGATTTGAATTAGTGTTTTAATTGTTTTTCGTTCAGCTTTGTTGTAAGCTGTCTTTAGACCCATTTTTGAGAGAAAAGTGGAATATAAGTCCGATAAATTTTTTCCTATTCTTTTCCTATCAATTTGTCCCTGGGTGTGTTAGTTTGTCTAAGTGTGAGGAGAGACTACCGTGTTTTCTTAATATTTTCAAGTGCAGCGGAGCTCAAGTCTCTAGATTGCAATTATTGATCGCCAGAGTGGAATCCACTATACTGTCTTAATTTTTGGAAGCTGCCTTGATTTCCAGGCCTTGGGAAAAGGCAGGATATGAATAAATTAAAATAAAATAATGAAATAAAATATTGCTGGAAGAACTGTAAGCCATGTCCATTCAGCTGTCACATAAGTGAGACCAAGCTAAGAGAACCACTAGATGGCTCTTCAAAACCATTTGATACAAATGTTACTGAAGTTCCAAGAAGTGGGTTTTTTTCTACAACAGCTTTCTAAATACACAATATTTGACTAGAAATAAACAATAGGGATAGCAGACCAAGAGCCAGCATTGTCGAGTGGACCACAATACTGGAGATCAGGGTTTGAATCCTCACCCAGCTATGGAAACACGCTGGGTGACCTTGGGCAAGTCACACTTTCTGAGTCTTAGAGGAAGGTAAACATAAACCCCCTCTGAACAAATCTTGCCAAGAAAACTCTATGATAGGTTTGTCTTAGGGTCACCACAAGCTGGAAATGAATTGAAGACCCACAACAGCAGCAATATAGCAGCAACATATAAGAGGGGTTGACTATGCAGCCAAAATTTAGAAATTTATATTAAGGGAGGAAGATGGAGAGATAACTATACACCCTGATGTGTACCAAAGTGCTACAATCATCAATAAAATGAAATAGTCGCTTTGTTGTAATTGTATTTAAGTTGGTGTCTTATCATCATCCTAGATTTAATACCTCAAAGTTCTATGATATTCATCAGACTCAGACCTGAAACAAAATGTTCAAATAAGGCTTCTAGCAATAAACATATTAATAATGTGATATTTGCTGCTTATTAACGATGATTCAGATCTGGCATTGGATACTAATGCTTTGCCCTAGCTAATTTAACAGTCCTTTTTGTGAGTCAGGTAAATCGTGAATGCATCTGGATAACAGCTTCTTGGTTGGGGCTTCCTGCATGACGCAGTTGCTCTTCAGTTCTTGTACCTTGAAAAACCATTTTAAAAGCATTTCTTTTACTAAAAGTTCTTTTACTGACCTCCTTGTCCACTTCTGTCATGCTATGATCTCCGATGTGAAAGTTCAATTGTATGTCATGCTGATTTTGGTTGGTCAGGGGGTGGTCAGTGGGCATGTGATTCGGGCAGGAGATCCAGCCCCTTTCTGTTGCTACAAAGGTACAACAGCGCAATGCCATGGCATGGTATTGCCTCATTCTCTCTCCTCTCTTTCACATACACACACATACGGTACATACATATACCTATACCTGTGTGGCTGTAGAATGGGGGTGCATAGGATCAAGGTGGAAGAGAAACACAAAAGGACAGGAGTTCTTGGCTTTGACTTCTGTTGTCCCCTTCCACAATGTCACGATGGCAAAATGTGGGATGGAAAGGGTGGAGGAACGGGAGGACTCCCAACTTTTTTTTGATTGGCGCTGCACTCAGGTGAGAGGTCACTTACTTATTCTGTCCCCTCCCTCCCTGACGCTTCTCAGAAAAGAAACAAGCAGCTAGATACTAGACTCCTGTTAAATTGGATAAAATCTATAAAATCTATAAAAATATGAATAATACATGTTAGAAATATAATAAGCAGGTGGATGCCTTTTCCCACCAGTGGTGGACCTGTAAAAAAGCAAGGAAATTTTAGTTACCAATTAGTGGGAAGATACAAAAGATTTTGGGCACTGGAATAGTATTTGGACCTGAATGATTCCTTCTAAATATGATAGACTACAAGGATAAAATTGAAAACTAAAATAGAAATTTGGAACTTATATGGGTACAGCAGCAAGAATAACATTTGCAAGATATTGGAGACAGAGGCAAATTTTGAGGATGGAAAATGGGTAGAGAAACTAATGGAATTAGCTACACTAGACAAATGAATGAATGGGTTAAAGAGTAATTCAGTAAAAGCCTTCCTTTATATCTGGCAACCTTTTATATTGTATGTGAAAGTAACATTTGGCAATAGTGCAAAGATAAGCATATATTTATGATATTTAGTATATACCCTTTTCTGGGTGTCAGAGAAGGGTGAATATATATAAAGGAAAAATTAAGAGAGAAGAGAATACACACATTTGTTAAGCAACTGAAGTGATGAAGAGTGGGAGTTCGGGGGATAATTGTGAGTGGGTGGGTGGGGATGTTACTGTGTTGGGGGGATATCTTTGAATAATGTGCTTTTCCTTTCATTTTCTTTTTATGGCCTTTTTGTTCTTTGTGTGTGTGTGTGTCTGCGTGTGTGTGCGTGCGTGCGTGTCTATGTCTGTCAGCTTGTGAAAATTAAAATAAATATTTAGAATAAAAAAGGAAACAATGAGAAGAGGCTGGGGTAGTGCTGGAAGACGTAGTGGGTAGGCAGTCTGTGTGCAATAAGGTTTTGCCATTAATGGGTGTTCTATTCCTAGAATGGTTCTGAAGGTGAACAAGGAAAGACAGCAATCACATTTACAGACGTCACAGTTGTAGCAAGAGAGGAGCCTTGTGTGATAAGGCTCTATGGCTGATTCTTCAAAAGTAGCAGAAAACCATGATTTTCTATGCTCATAAAGATTCATAGATCTGGCAATTTGTCTTAGTTATATTATCACAGAAAGAATGTGGTTATGTTTTTGTTTACTGCAGCTGTTTCTTCAAAGTTAAGGTTTGATTCATACAGTTACATATTCATGTATTCATTGGCTGGAATTCTGTTAAGGACGTATGCATACATAAGTCATGCCATGCATGTGAGGCCCAAAAGTCACCATCACACAATGAATGTGCAGAGAAAGCAGAGTTGCACAGACAGCATGTTCATCTGCCCTTTTTCTTTGCAAGTTGTGCATTTAGCATTACATGTTGTGGTTGTGCATTGTGGTTATACATTATGCATTTTGGTGGCACATCCTGTACTTTGCACTGTGGTTGGATATCATGTATTGTGTGTTGCTCAATGGCATCTAGTTACTGACGTGTGTTCCACAATGCTGCTATTCTGCATGAGGTTTCTATAGCATTCACATATCATATATCCACATGTAGCTATTAACACTACAGTAAGGGAATTTTGGACTGAGGCCATTGTCATCAATTGATTTAATGTATCTTGAAGAGCGCACAAAATATTGGACTCTAAAGGAATAAGAGATTTTACAACTCATGGCTGAACATTGTGCCTTAGTGATAATTTTTCAAATTAGAATTAACATAACATTTAAAATTTGCCTTAATTTAATTCACAATTAAAATCCATAATTTAATTTAATTTAATTTAATTTATTTAATTTAAAGAATATTTACACATTAAAAACACTTGTGCTCTGCTTTCCCAGTTAGGATGGAAGCTTGTGAAATCTATAGTATGAGATGTTCATCTCTTTGTCCAACAGGCTGCACAAAGCAACGTGCTTGATCACAGTCTGATCAACTGGTTCTGTTACCTAATACGACCAAAATAAAGATTGCAGTAAGGTTTTGAACCTAATCTATTAAATAGTTTAGGTAGTGCGATAACAAACACTTTGGGTTTCTGTATTTTTTTTCCATAGAATGCACATTTATGAATTTATTTTGACCAAATGTGATATTTAGACTTAGGCTGTTGTCCTGAATTTAGAGATCAATCTGACCATTTCAGCATTTTCCAGAAAATTGCTGAGCTTAGTCCATTTTGCATAAGTCATTTTAAGGAGTGTAATTTTTGTTTTGTTTCATTCAAGTCATCAGCATACACACAACCTATGTGTGTATGTGCCTTCAAGTTGCCTGTCGACTAAATTTGACTCCAAGAAAAAAAAATAGAGTTTTCTTAGGAAAGGAATATTCAGAGGTAGTTAAACTGCAGCATATTTAAGAATCTTTTATCTACAGTTGATTTTGGTGTGACCTTTGTCCTTCACAAGTTTAACTATTGATTCAAAAACATATGATACAGCACCTTTCAACTATCTGCTATCATTACAATTCATGCTGGCTGGAGATGAAGGGATCATTTTGTCTGATGCATTTTGAACTTATGAAAATGTCAAAGGCTGCATGATACATAGATACAAAAAGGAGGTAAATGACAAAGGGCCATGAGTTGTCGTTTTGAAACAAAAAAGGCTCAAGTGTGAGTTCTTGAATATAAACATTATAGGGCAGATAATACAGATATTTATTTCAATAGAAGCATCAAAAGAAGAGAGAATGAGGCTCGGTTCTATATAACACTGTACTGTTCCAATAAAATGGAATTTATCCACCAAATAAAAATATTGGGGAGAATGCCAACCAATAACCAAGGCGATGTTCATATATAAATGACAGATAGCTTATACCTGATGTTTTATATACATATGCATATACATATACATACGTATGTGTGTGTGTGTGTGTGTGATATATATATATATATATATATATATATATATATATGCAATTTGATTTTTGTTGCATGGCTGTGTGGGGTTTTCCATGAGAGAGGGAATATCTGAGTTTTTCTATTTTATCTCCAAGCTGATCTGAGTATCCCACTTGAGTGAAAAAGGCAGGATATAAATGACTGTTTTCATTTGAACATAAATAAATCTTTAATGCATTTTGACATGTGCTAAGTTATTTAGATCGCCTATATCTGTATGAATTGGAATTGGATAACTCCTTACTTAATAAATACAGTTGCGTATAAGCTGACCTTCGGATCAAAAGTAAGAAGCAATCTGGACCAGAGTCAGTGATGTATGTTCTTGGAAAGCTGTCAAGGCCCAGTACACTTGGGGAGGGGGTGCCCGCAACTGACCTCTGATGCTCCCCACCCATTGTTAAAAGAACAATGACAGCCACGGCAGACGTTCTTCTCTTTTAAAAATCATTTAATTCATTCATTGCATTGGGGTTCTCTGTCTTCTGTATCATCTTTTTAAAAACAGCCACAACAATAGTGCAATGAAACAATGACTAAAGAAGATGAATAGGAAGCCAAGATAAAACTAGCATCACTGGATAAAACATTAAAACACGTAAAACCAAATTCAAACAAGCAGCAGTACAGAAGCACTAAAGCAGGTCTTAAAAGGCCTGGGAGAATTAAAAGGTCTTCACCTGCCACCAAAAAGATCAGGCAAGCTTCTCAGAGGTCCTTTCCGCACGAGGTGAGTGAATCGCTCCGTGCCGTTACTCACTGCTTCTTCTTGTCTTGAAGCAACGCGGACTCTCCCTTAAGCCCTTCCGCAGGGCTCCTCTGTTTGTTCCAGTGTGATGCGGAGCAGTGCGAGATCTTCAGATCTGCACTGGTGAGGCTTACAAGATGGCGGCTTCCAGTTGTTCGTGGGTCCGGACCAACCACTGAAGCTGGCCACGCCCACAGCCACTGATCACAGGCTCGTATTGGTGCGAATCTGCACATCTGCACAGCTGAGCAGGAATACAATGGCACGCTCCAGAAAATTGAAAGACCTGTTTTTTCCAGTCTTAACTTAGCACGCTGGAGGACCACTTGGGGGCATTTTGGATCGGACTTAGGTCCGATCGGACTTAGGTGTGGAACTAAGGTAAATAGTCCGAACCTAGTCTGATCCAAGGTGTGGACAACCTCCATGACAGGACATCTTGGCCTGTCTTAACTTCCCCGTGCGGAAAGGGCCTCAGGTATTCCACAGCTAAGGTGCCACCACTGAAAAGATCCTCTCTTGTAATGGTCTCCTGTGGTGGGGACACTGAAATGAGGGGTTCAGATGATTTTTTTCTGCATTCAGGTACATGTGACAAAGAGACCCGGACTGCTGTCTGTGTATGGTTCCTACTTGGCAGCTTCATACTACTTTTGACAAAGGTTCTTCCTCCTCCCCATCCACTACTCAGACCTTTTCTACAGGACAACACTCTCGCATGTCATCCTGTTGCAGTCCTAGCAGTGCCTCTGCTGAGATAGGAGTGTGTCCCCAGCACCTCTCTTGGCATGGCTGGCTGCATATGGAGAGGGGGGATACAAATAAATAAAATAAATAAATAAAATAGTGTGAGGAACACAACACTTCCTTCCACACGGTGGCTGGACTTCTTCCCATGCTTTAGTAGTGTTTATCCGTCAATGATAAACCCTGTGATCTCGCCAGCTGGTGACGCAAGAAGGGCAGGACCATGACGATGTCATGCAGACATGTCATCGCCATCCCGCTTGTCTCACGTCCTTATGCCAGCATGCCACATTCATGTGGAAAGGGCCTCAGAGAAAAAGACTACCATTGCTATCTCTCCTCCTGATAGTTTGTCAGTGACATAAGAGAACTGAGCAAGCAAACGGCAACCATGGCAGGAAGCCTCCCTTCTTCCCCTAGTGGGAAGGTGGCAAAGTAACTTATGAGGTTGGAAAACAGCTATAAGCATCACAGATATCATTCTGCCCTCCCCTCTATGGGGTGGCAAGGGAGAAGGTAAGAGGAAGACCAACAGAGGGCAGCAGGACCCAATAGACAACACATTGCCAGAATCTGTGGCTGATTTCATGAATAATAGGTTTCAGTGATATCTAGAGATGATAACCTGTAACATTAATTGCTTAGCAGCTGGAGCAGAGCAGGTATTGGCAGGTTAGGAAATCTAATTGGCTTTTGGTAGGTCATGGAACAAGGCTTTTGAGATGTCAGAGGCTATGAATTTGGGGGTATTGGGGTATTTTCTGATGGACCCCGATAACTCATAGCATTGTATCAATTAATTTTTTTAATACCTTCTCAACATGAGAATTTGTTGGTTTATACAATAAAGTAGTGGGCAGCTGAAACAATTAGCAGCCCTTTACAACACTTTTAGAGTTATTATCCTAAATCTAATTGCTAGTCAGAACTGGGGTAGAATAAATTGCATATGCATTGACTTGCAGTTCAACCATTTATTCAATGGATCAACTTTAAATGGGACAATTTAAGCCATTGAGACTGAATGAGCATTAGTAAATCAGGTCTTAAACGTATTTTATCCTATTTATTAAAATAATTGTACCCCATCCTTTCTCATATGGTCATAACTGCATACCATATATTCAATTTAACCAAGTTCAACATTATAAGACAGTATGAAATAATTCAAATAGACTAGCAGCGTATTCAACAATCTCACAACTGAAAACAAGACAAGTTAAAATCAATTAAAACATTTAAAAACAATTTCAAAATATGTAAGTTAAACCTCACTGATTATGGGAGGGATCAGGGAAAAAAGGGAGCTACAGAGAAGCGTAGGCTATAATATTGGTATTACACATGGTTTGGTAGCAGTATAAATTTATTTAGAATCTTCAAAACAAAATTCTAAGAACGTGAATTCGAGATATAAGCCAGTGGTGAATAAAACTGGGCAGAGGCAGAGAATGAGAGACGCAACACAATGCACTTCTCCTTCTTTTAACATGGAAATACTTTCTTCCTTGCAAATTCATGGCTGCACACTAATTATTAATGCAATGGAGCAGACATCCAAGACACATCTGTGATAGATTTCCCATTCTTTTGAATGTGAATAAATTTCCCCCTCCCCCCACTCTTCCAGTATCTTGCAAAAAGGATTCATTGTATTTTGATTAATCCATGCTCGGTCCACCTCAAATGTTTCCATGGAGACCAGATCCCTCCCCCTTTCCCCCTCCAAGGCAGCTGTTAGCTTCCTGAAGCTTAGCTCAGTTCTCCTCACAAACCCACTTGAGCTCCTAAAGAACCCCTTATTTGATCTCTTGCGTGCATAAATAAAACTCCCAAATTCCTCCCAGTATCACTGGTGTCAATGCTAATAGAGCAGTGTTTGCTTAATGACTTTTCAGTCCATCGGTGAGCATGAGAATAATCTCCCCATTCAAGATCACTATTTCCACCAAGCCAGGCAAAAGAATTCATAACGTGAGCAAATGGTTAGAGATCTGCAAATAAGTCTTTCATTAAAAAAAGAAAAATCTGCAACCATCCCAACCACTTAGTATCAAAGTAGACCACAGGGATGAAGCGGTCAAGTTCTGTTTGTGTTAAATATTCAAATTATTTGCAAGAAGTGTTTAAAGATAGAATTTTATTAGCTCATAAAATATTTTCCCCCTTGGCCTGAAGCTTAATGTTGCTTCAACAATGTTCAGAATTCATCTAATGAATCTACTTATTTCTGGTTGTACAAAATAGACTTTTCAGGCCATCTAGTTGCTTTTTGTGTCTTCCTTCCCTCTTTCCTCCTACCATGGGAAGAAGATGTGACCCTGTTTCTTTTCACAAGGCAGGGTTGCTGTGTGAGAAAATGTATTTTTATGATCAAGGGGTTAAACCAGGGAAGTAAACTAGGAGTAAGCGCCATTTAACTTACTGGGTTTTACTTCTGAGTAAACACACACAGGCTGAGCTATAAGCCTTCACTTAATAGCAGGTTTTCCCCCCCTATAATGATAGGGGTAGGGGTCCACTGAATATAGCATGTTCCTCCAGAGACAGAGCAGCTATAAGAGAAGACAACATTACAAAATAGGCCATGAACTGCAAAGCCGATTAGCATAAAAAATGTGCCCTGGATGTTTTGAAAATAAATTGTCAAAGACTTCATTTCATCATTCTGGCATGTATTAACTCGGAAGATATTTTATGAATTTTCACAAAATGTCAGGCCACAAAGAACTGTAAGTAATCTTATAGTATGCAATTGTATCCCATGTAATCCCCATTCAGTTCAGCTCTCAGGAATATATACCGGTATTATGGTCTGAATCCTACAGCTAGTTCCAACTAGAGTTGACCCAGTGAATCAAGGGGGTTGTGTAAGTGTTGACTTATTATTCAGCCCTTGGGTCAATGGGTCTATTATAGTTAGGATGACCAACTGGATTTAGGACTATGTTGTTGTTCTGCTCTGTTGTTTGTCTAACATAATTTCCAACATTTTTATAGCTGAAAAGCAGAACATGTGTAGCCAGGCAACCTCAGGGTATAGTCAAAAGGGTGTGGACAGGCAACAACAGGGCAAAAGCTATGAATGAGGAAGGATGCACAAAACTACTATACTAGAATTTATATGCTGAGGTTAGGAAAGCATGGTGGAAAAAAAATCCAAATCAATAAATGCAGTACAGGCAAGGATATATGTGTACAGCAAGATTAACAATAAATATATTTTATAATGCATTATTCTAAAATTAAAATGGCTTTATAAGACCTGCTGAAAATTATAGCTTTCTCTCAGATCCACAAAGTTGTCACAAGAGTGAGATTCATTGCTCAGCAGAGAGTCCAAATTAGCAAAGCAACTTGAGCAAGGAGTTAAGGCAAAGTTTATTTCTGCTACAGAAATAGGTGGACACCTTGTGGAAATCCAAAGTTGAGGAAAAAAACAAAACACTTCCCTGTGCCCCCTTTGTACATAATAAACGGGTGGGTTTCTTCATGTAAACATTCAGAAAACAAGTAACACTTAGTTCAACGTACATCATCCCTGGCTGGTATCTGTCAACATTAAAATATCCCAATCAACATTAAACTGTCCTGATCTGGCTATCATTTGCAGGTAGCATGTGATAATTCAACAGGAACTTAGGTGTTTGCTTATTCAGAGACTCTGCTACTTAAACAAGGGATGTAATTAACAGTTGCAAATCAAGGAGGAAACTCCCTTTTCTCACCTACATATTAAAACAGAAGATGGAACCAAGTCTCACAATCTAGCCTACATGATCCTCTCACCTCTAGGAAATGGACATTTCAAAATTTTAGAGTTCAGACTGGAAAAGGAGAGTTTCTAGTTTTGAGAGTGAAGGTATCAATATCATCACCATCACCATCACCACCATGTCTTCATACCTACCCCTTCTGCCCTATGCATATTACTGTTGTTGTGAGCATTCAAGGCGTTTCCAGCTTACAGTGACCCTAAGGTGAACCCATAATGGGTTTTTTTGGCAAGATTTGTTCTGAGGGAGTTTGCCTTTGCCTTCCTCAGAGGACAAGAGAGTGTGACTTGTCCAAGGACCCAATGGGTTTTCATAGCTGGGTGGGACCCAAGTCCTGGTCTCCCAGAGTCCTAATCCCTGTACTCAGACTACTACACCACACTGGCTCTTTCAATGCGCATTATAGGTCACATTAAATCACAGCTTCCCCATAATGCAACACTCATGTGGTCACTGTGAGCCAAATGTACTTTTCAGCCTAACTTATTTGACAGGTTTGTTCTTAGAATAAAAAATGAGGGGAAAAATAGCATATAACATTTTTAACTCAGGACATAAATAGAATGTAATTAGTTAAGAAAGCTGTATTTGGGGAAAAAACATGATTGTTATAAATAAATATACACATTTCAATGATCTTTTAGAATGTCTTGAACTAAATGCTATACATATTTATTATGCTCTACTTACTGGGACTTACTGCTAAGTAGATATGTGTATGATTGCATTGTTAATGTAAATAGAACACTGCTCTAAAGAAAAAAAAAACTCTCTCAGAATAAAATACATTAAAATTTCTCTTGATATTCAAGCTCTCCAACTTACACTTTTCTTCCTGTGGCCCTGTGCAATTCTAGCACACACAGAAGATTAATATCAAAAGGAACAGGTGGAGAAAAGAAACCCAGTAAAACTAAGCCTTAAAATATAAATTTTATACTAATCTCAAAAATGAACAAAATCTAGTACTGATGGAAGGAGGAAAAAAGTTGAAATCAGGAAGTTGAAACTGTTCCTCTGCAATATTAATATTTTAGGGAAATGAGGGGGTGGAAGTCTGTGGGAGAGATTAAGAGGACACTTGGTGCAGAAGTCTGGAAGTGCTATAAGTCGAAGAGTATCTCTTCAAGGAAATCCCCTTATAACAGGCAGAATCCCATCCTTTCCCCTTTTTTTTGCAAAGTGTGTTTATTTGGAGTCACATAGCACAGGATGTTCTGTTCCAAAGGTAGAACATGTTGCAGGATTTTTTTTTAGTTCAAGCCCACAGGGAAGGGCAAGATTGCATGTCATCCTCTCCATTCTTTCCTGCTGAACTAGTTTAGTGCAAACTGCTTTTGCACTGTGAACTCAGTTTGCAGCAACTGAAATAGGCCATGGACCAAGGCGGGGGGAGTGAGAGTAGGAGAGAGAAACCGGACATTTGAAAAGCACCTGAAAAGGTGGGATGTTCCTGAAAAACCAGGACAGTTGAAGGATATGTTCTAAATGTGATTTATTATCTTGGTTGTATGCCATCCTGATTGCTCTCATGAAGGGGAAAAAAAATCTTTTCTTTAAATAAACAGTTGTTCCCAAGCTGAAAAACTTAATTGCTGTGTAGAGTCTAAACAATCATCTCAAACTTCCTTATGGATAGTATTGCTACCTGCCAGGTACTCACTGATACATGACAAGCGTGGATTATGTGATATGGAGAGCCTGCCCCACAATCCAAGTAAACTTGAGAACATAATGCAATGCAGTCTGACACAAGGCAGTGGACCAATTCTTGTTCATGACAGAGACGAACTTCAAACAAGGGACTTCTTGATTTATAGTGCAATCTTCTCACCGCTAAATTACAACAGCTCTCTAATAAGTGTCTTGGATTGAACTGGCTATTTTTTCTAGTGTCACTGTCTCACATCTTCATAGAATTAGATGTGACTCATAACGTAGGTGTTACAGCAACCAGTCGCTGTGCCACTGGGGTAGCCAAGCAACAATTGTTTCACTGGCCCAACCAGTAAAAGTATATATTAACAAATAAGACCGTACTGGCATATGAAAAGTCATTACTTCCAACTCCTACCAACATCACCCCTGTGTTGTAGATTTTGTCCTGGATCTGCCAATTTTCTACTTGCTTTGCCCAGTTTATCCATGCTCCTTTGAATAGACCAGGATTTTTAAACAACATTTTGGCAATTTGCAGTATAGCAATTTCCATCAGATATAAACATCTGATTCCAAACAAGGTATCTGAGAACTGAATCATCTTATTCATTTGTAGTTTTGCCTGCCGATAGTTCCTCCTAATAAATCACGGCTTCTGGAAACTACTTCAGTGCCTCAGAATTGGTATTATATGCAAATCAGTGTTGCCTCTGTCCAATGTTGATCTCTTAGTTACTGTCTGCATATACCCAGATGTTATTTCACAACAGATATCTAAGGTCGCTAACAAAATGTAATCAAAAACAAAACCCAATACAATACTAATTATTTATATTGTAATATAAACATTTATGTGCACACACAACCATAAAAATCAAAGTAGCAACACTAAAATTGTAACAGGGTCCTTGGGGAGAAATTGTGCCACTTAGCTGCCTACTCCACCTCGGCCAAGTTTTTCTAATGGTGTAGTCATTTGACGCATGGGAAAAATCATACAATGATGAAGCCATGCAGGCCTCTTTAGTAATCTCACTTCATAACCCAGATGACATGACTGAGAAGGCCCTGTCAAACATGGAAATCATAAGAAAGAATGGTGTGGGGGGGGACTTTTTCTGTTTGTAGTAGGACTTCACCATAAAGTATAGGAATAATTGTTATTGTTGTTGTTGCATGCCTTCAAGTTATTTCTGACTTATGGCAACTCTAAGGTGAACCTATCATGGGATTTTGGGGGGATGAGTATGTGTAATGCGCCCAAGGTCATCCAGTGGATTTCTATGGCCAAGCAGAGAATTGAACTCGGGTCTTCAGGGTTGTAGTCCAACACTCAAACCACTATACCACACTGGCTCTCATAGAAATAATATTTAAGTATAAAAACAGTAGGAGAAAGGGGGCTGAAATTGTTGTGTCTTCAATACAAAAATAAGATAATATTTCCAAAGAACTGAAAAATAAGTTACTGTTTCAAAGGTACTGAAAATAATACCCTGCTATTACACTATTAATGTCCAGCCTCCATAGGCTAGTTGATGAGGAATCTTCTTTTTTTGTGTGGAATTTTCTGCTTTCATACAAATATTATAGGTACAAGAACCCTGTCTTCTCTTTTATGTGGCCACCCTACATGGAATAATTGCGGTATTTCCTTCTCCCGTTCAGAAGTTATACAGAAGAGGACTAGCTACTACTATCTTTAAACTTGCCTTCCTGAAAACCAAATATGAGTTTTAAGGATCCTTCTTCACTGAGAAAAATATACAAATAAAAAATCTGAGCAATTCAGACACGTATCTCAGAAACAGGTCATACATACTGATTCTTACTTCCATAAGCTAAAGTAGTAGAGGATGAAGCTGAGATAATCTCATCCATGTTTATTTATTCATGCTTTTGTAAATATTTGCACTTAATTCTTTAGCTGGTTTTAAGCTTCAGTTTTAATAGCACATCCAGATATACTTTATACATGTTTCTTTAAATATAATTTATCTTTGTCATGTGGTTGCAATAGTTTCATACAGGAAAACCATTCCATTTCCTGTCATCAGATGCACACATTCAGAACTTGCTTTCAAATTTCCTCATCTGTGTGAAATAAATAATAAAGTGAACACCTTTCTGCCAAACTGATACACAAAGGAATTCCTCCTGCAACAAAATAAAACAGAAGTCAATAGGAGCAAAAGATCCATTAAATATGTCTCCAGTAATATATTAAAAGAAGTAAAGTTCTTGATTAGAATTCATGTCTATAAAATCTGTGGAGCAAAAGAAATAGCTGAGTAGGAAAGCATGCATTAAAGAATAATCTGAATATGAAAAGCAAGCTTTTAGTTATCATAGCCAACTGGAGACACAGAGCAATAACCTTTCCTATCTGAAACAGAGGCCCTTTCTGTAGCCTGCTCCCAACCTGCAATGGCGACGGGATCGCAATGGGACCATGATGACAGTTCTGCATGACATCGTTGCAATCCTGTCGCCATCCATTGCAACCGTGGAGTAAATCATTGATGGGTTTTTCCTGTCAATGATACGCGATTGTGCAGCCCTCCCACCACCCTTCCACACTTACCTGCTGTGCATCATGTCAGGAAGCACAATGACTGCACTTCCTTCCCCAGTGCAGTCTGGGAAAGTGCCCGGCTGTGCTGTGGTAGGAAGAGTCGGAGCCGTCACACTTCGCCCCTTCTAACAGGCAGCTGGTGTGAAGGGAAGTGCTTCTGTCGTGTTCCCCTCCCAGAAGAGCCAATACCAGGATCCCCATGGAATGGATTCACCACAAGGTAAGCTGCGGAAAGGGCCTGGAATTACATTGGATTGAATGTACATTGCCACAATGCCAGTGTAGATTTCCTAGGTAAAAATACCCATACTGATAGAATACCCAAATATGCATGTAATTTTGAGTCATTAGCAAGCTCCTGGAAGGACACAATTAGACTACTCACCCCAGACAGAAAAACTGCTTTTTGGATTGCAGCTCCCAGAATTCTGGGAGACGCATATCCCCCCAAAATAAGCTTTTCAAGCTCTGATACAGCAACAATAGACTAGGAAAAGTGATGTCTATTGAGGCTAAATGTCAAGTCATTAACTAAACTATTGGTGAAAAGGTTTGGATGCATTTTAAACATGGACATTCGCATAGAATTCCTGGCAGTGTAAACCTTGGATAAGATGTTTTTTTCCAGGTCTTTGAGTCTCTCCTGTTTAAAAAAAAGAAAGAAAAGAAATGAGGCTTGACATTCTGAGCCTCACAAAACAGCAGGCCAGGTTGAAGATGAGAGGCATTAAGAAGCCCTCTGATCACTGAGTGTTTTTATAAGTAGATCTCACCTGCTGTGCAAGATGATAATGAAGCAATCAGTTGAATTCAGAAGATAAGAGAGGGACTCAGAAAGAGTCTCTGGAGGGTCTGCTTGCTTGCTTGAGCTGCTGTTCCCTCCCAACCATGCCTCTTCTGCCAATGTGTCATCCTGTACTCTCAGGAAAAACAAAATAAGACAAGCTCCTTCAATTGACTCTCCTTCTGACTCACTGGCAACAAGCCCACACTTCTGAAGGTGGACTTGCTAATGCCTGTCAATGACTGCTCCCAAAAGGGGAAGATTGAAAAATCCTGCTACCCTTTCAGTAGCTCCTTCAGAAAACTTGTGAAAATGGTAGCACTTTGTGTAGAATTATTTATCCCAATGTCCATCAGTGTTGTGACCTATCTGTATTTCATGTGCAGCTTGCCCCTCAGTGAGAAAACAATGCACTGTGCTGTGAGGAAGCAGAATTTTTGACACCATAAAGGATCAGCTGCCTCATGGCATAGACATTTAGTTGTTTGGGATATAAACTTGCCAAAAGAAAAACAAAATCTCTAAAACACAATTTATTGAGAAAGTTCAGGTGAGGGAAGGGCTTAGCTTTCCTTTGCCATCAAAGCTGAACTTCAGATTTTACACACATATACACACACCACTTCATTATAGGGATTTAGCCTTATCAGGTTGGATCATACCATAGTTACATTTAATTTTTCCCAAAGACAAAAACTGTGCCATAAAAAAACTCCCCACTCTTATTCAGAAGTACTTTTTTACATCTCCTTTGGTGATGCAACCTGTCTACTTATATTGATCCCATTGTATGTAGATGGTGCACCCATAGTTTTAATAACATGTTTAGAGGGCCAAAGACAATAACTTGGCAAGCTTGAGTTGCCAAATGTTTTGGCTTGTGTTACAAAGGGCTTAGAAGATGATCTATTACATTTATGTGTTTCTCTAGGTGTGACAAAGAATACAAGAACGCTGACTAGTATAAACAACTAAGTGCGGATCATTTTTTGCAATGCAACAAACACATGAGACGTCACTTAGGATTAAAATGTTAGTATCCACTGAATTTTCTGTGATGTCTTCTGAATGAAAACCTTGCAGCTATTAAGACAGCAAAACCGCAGAAAGCTTGTGAGAAGGAA
Source organism: Ctenosaura bakeri (assembly GCA_948474755.1). NCBI lineage: Eukaryota > Metazoa > Chordata > Lepidosauria > Squamata > Iguanidae > Ctenosaura > Ctenosaura bakeri. The sequence goes on along the minus strand of CAOLHI010004879.1, from coordinate 24,579 downwards.
AAAAGTATTAGATGCCAGAGAAGCTTCAGGGGCTTAGAGTGTTCTATAACCAGTGAGCTAAAGCTCAGACCTTTCAGCTCAAGAAAACCATTTGAGAGGTGCACAGGTAAATTAGATAATATATAGAGATTGTGCTTCAGTAAAATTTGAATAGATTTACAAAAAAGAAAAGAAAGAACCATAAAAGCAATCTAAATTGAATATTGGTTCATTTTATTTTTCCTGGCATTTTGAAGGATCTAACACAATCACTTAATTTTTTTAATACTTAAAATGGAGGAATGAGTTATGTTAAAGGAGTTTTAAATTCTGTGAAAGGAGTTTTAAAAATAAAAATAAAAAAGAACACTCAACAGGAAAAGCCATTGAACAAAACTGAAACTGGAGAAGAATGATATAAAGATTAAATGTACAGACAATGAACAAGATCATGGAACAGCTAAAGGCTGAAATCTTTGGTTGTTCATACAGCTGCAAAATTATTGTTTTATGTACACTGTAAACATTTGAATGTACAAATAATCCCTATTCATTTCTTGAAAAATAGTAATTAATGTTCTCCACAAATTTTTAAAAATGAACAGTTTGTATGCTCATTGCTTTAATAGCAGGTTAAATCTGTAATTATTTTGAAATATTGTATGAATTTGATCAACCAGAGAAAATTGATATAGAATATTGTAAGACAGATAAATATTTCCTTTGCATTACAACATAGGAAATGATAAATAAAGGGAATATTTAATACAGAAAATAATAATCATTGCAAAACTGTTGAAAACAAAGAAACAAATGATCTCATTGCACAATATTGTGGGATTTTAAAAAGGAATTATTTGTTTGTATTAATCTAAATCAAAAGATGGATAAAAGAAAAAATAGTTTTGATATTAAATCAATGTCCATAGTTTGAAATTATATCAACCCACTTTTGCTTTTTAAGTGGTTGAAGAAATATTACGATGAAACTATCTAATAGATTAAATAAATTACTTGAATAGTATCTTTCACATGGTCAAAAGGTAAATAGAAAAACATTCAAAAAGTGATAAATATATGCTTCTTTTTACTAACAGCACAGTCCCTACTATTCTTATTTTTTGTCACTAAGAAGGCATTTGACACCATAAAGTAACATTGTTGAACACTTGAAGATACTGAGTTGGGAAATATGCTTTTGATTTGAACATTAACAGTATATAAACACAACTAAAGCAAGAATTTAAGTCTATTACATCATAGCAAGACAACTAAAAAAGTTAGGTAAGGCAAGGTACATAGTTTTGAATTGTTATTGAATAATTGATTCAATTAGTCAACTGTTATTAGGACAAGAAATTTGGGGTTAGATTTTAACAATTTATACACTGAAGCAAAGTATAGACACGTACTTTCTAGAAACAAGTGGTTACACTTTCACAAACCAAGTCAAGTGAATAGTTACATTTACCTTTCTAAAAAGTAACTCTGGCATGTTTTGCAAAAACAACTAGAATGTTTATCTGAAAGAAATTACTTATCAGTAACTTTAAAAAAAACAACATTGAAATACCACAAGCTGTTGGCCTGTGGTACAAAACACACTCTTTTCCCATTCACCTTGATGTTACCTCAACACACACACAACAAAGTATGAGGCAACAGCCACGACATGAGGTAGCACTTGAACTATATAACATTATTCCTCCATATTTAGTGACACCAAACTCCCATAGATTCAACGCATAGAACTGTAGAGTCAGAAGGGAATGCAAGGGCATCTGCTATATTCCCCCTGCCAATAAAGGAATCTACTGCATAACTAGAAATGCAGCTAAAAAGTCAGAATTGCACTGTAAAAGGACAGCACAATCTCTCCATGTCTAGTTTGGAGACCTGCCTGAAATCTAAGATGATGAGGATTTGGAAGCCACTACTCCCAGTCTGGTGAGGGAAAATGGATTGGTTATATAGTTATCTCATTGGCAAAATATATTAATCTACCATGCCAGGAACATGGTTTCTTGGCCATCAGACACTACTGTCATGCTATGCTTCCAAAACATGGAAATGGATTCTGACTCAGAGACTAAAACAGTGGACATTAAACAGTTGAACAGGAGATTACAGAATCACAAATTCCAGTGACAGAACAAGGTGTAGTGCCAGCTCTAGCAGGGAATCCTGCACCTTCAGATACAGAAGACAACTTACCAGTACTTACCTTTGCTAAGCATAGATAGCAAAGGGAGAACTTGTGCCAGTCTTGAAGGATTTATAGGAGATAGCAATTAGTTAGGCAGCAGCTGTGTTAAGCTGCTGACCTACATAAACACAGCCATTCCCTTCCAGGAATTGTCAGAGCTTATCTGACCTTCCTGCCAGTCATATTTCTTGGATTGTATTGATACTGAACTATTTTGCTCTGTCTTCGGATTCTATTGGACCCTGTTCATGCCTTTGTACTTTTGCTCACTGAGTACAATCAGTGACTGATTTTGAGCTGTTCTATTTCTTTGCTGCCTGGCTATCAGCTGGGGAGCAGCAAGCTCTGGCCTGCTGCCTGGGGTCATATAGGACAACTACCTTCCATAGCCCCTTCAGTGTTAGAAAAAGTGGAAGAGGAAGAAAATGAGGAACATGGCAGCATGAGGAACATATTTAAGGCTTTTACCAGCTTTGGCCATTTTGTCTGAGGAGCACTCCAACTGTATGTGCCTTCCCAGATGCTATGGTCATCTTCTCTGTGCCTCCATCAAATAAGCTGAGGTAGATACTACTAGAAACAGTCAGAGTGGTGTAGCGGTGTGAGTGTTGGAACTATGACTCTGGAGGCCAGAGGCCAGTTCCCCATTTGGCCACTGGCCGATGTTAAGTAAATCATACCATCTCAGCCCCCAGAAAACTTTAGGATTGCCATAAGTCAGAAACAACCTGAAGGCACACAACAGCAGCAACAACAACAGAACCTACTAGAGATAGGATGTACTCAGTAGCGATGGTGCCAGTGTTGTTATTGACTGCCTTCCTTATTGAGACTTACCTGGTGCCTACACTGTAGCCTCTGAAGCCATTAAAAAAAAATTCCCTGAATCTGTTTTGGTATTTTTCTAGTCTTTCATTTTTGAAAGAGTTTCTGCTTTTATTTTTTATTTTTTTAGGTCTTTGAGCAGCTTTCATCTTCAACTGGTTATTCTCCCCAGCTTCTTAATCTTTTTTAATCTTTAAATTTTGAAAACATGTTACTGCCTTTAATTTTTGTTATCCCTTATTTTGTTATTTTGTTTTTGGGATCCTTGCCCTGCTTTTGTCATCAGTTGCTGGTTTCACTTGGCTTTTATTCTGCAGCTATCTCAATTTGTTTATATTTTATATTATGTTTTGTTATATTTATGTATTTTATGGTTTTAACCTTTATGATTGCCCCAAAAATTAGCTCCTGGGCAATATAGATATATTATTTATCCATATACTATATAATAATATAGATAAATAGACGTGTAGTTCTATATCAAGCAGCCTGGATTAAGCTTCCCTGAAATCAGTGGACTTTACATCTGAGTAGACTTCTTTAGGCTTGTACTCTACATCTTCCTTAAGAAAAAACTAACTGAATCTTAACTCCTGTTTCATCTTTTAGCTCAATTGTATGCAGTGCGGACTTTTTTCTTATTTGTTAAATAGTTGAGAGATTCTTTCTATTTATTAATTTGAGTCATTGTTCATGCAACTGAGATATGGTGCTTGAACGCATGAACCATGGGATTTTGATGGTAACAAATTGTACTGTGCAGTGTGAATTTGCTGGTTCCCTCTGGTTGTTGCAACCATGAATGCTTAAAAAAACAAACCAGAACACTTGCACTAAAGTGGATGAATTCTCACTGGAAATCAACAACAAGCAGCATACTAATTATACACAGTGCAGTGTGCAGATATGGCAGCCACCCACCTTTATCTCCTATATTCCAGTGCCTCTGTAACAAAGCCTCAGCTCCTGAGCATTTGAAGATATCATCCCATCCTCAGCCACAATTAATATTATATGACAGAACCCTGGCTAAAACCATCCACCAAGCCCTGCAGCTTTCTGCGACAGGTCATTAATATTCAATCCACAGATCAGGAGCCATGAAACTATATCATACGTCTGGTGTTGGCTTTCCCTCCTTGCAGAGGCACAAGACATGTAAGTGTTAAGACGGTACACCAGAACAAGAATGCTGAAAACCAAGCATGTTGTTAGTCATCCCCATTTTTCCCTTTGGATTTATTACTAGACATTAGTGAGAAGCAGTGCAAGGCTGTGCTTGAGAGAGGACAGTTTTTCCCAAATGCACCCTAAGTAAATTCACAGTTCTGCCTTTTTCTGTGTCTAGATATAAATGGCTCCTGTTTCTTTTCTTGGCCTGCAGAATACTGGTCCCAGATTTTTGCCTGCAGGAAAACATTATCCTGTCACTAGCTTCTGTTCAGGAAATTCATCTCTTAGCCATCTTTATCTACTTGAAAGAAAGTAATTGCAGAAACAACGGCCATCCAATAGTCATTCTAGCATTCTGAATGTTTTTACAACTTCATCTTTTAATTTTAATTTTCATGCAACCACCATTTTGTAGTATTTTTGATGCATAATGAATACATTTTCATGCAACCACCATTTTCTACCATTTCTGATGCATAATGGATACATTTTCATGCAACCACCATTTTCTAGCATTTCTGACACATGCTTGAAACACAGCTTTTATCTCCAACTACTGACTAGAGATAAGAGTCTTCCTTTATCTCAATGCTATAGAAGAAAGAGCAACAATTTCTCTGATGCACAGCTAGGGAATGCAAGGCGGAAATGGGACTTTTGGGTGAGGGGGAGGAAGACCTGATAAGCAACACGAAAGAATCTCCCAGATTTGATCTGGTTGTACTAGAGATTCCCTTGTTATATGCCTTCAACTTGTTTCTGACTTATGGTGACTCTAAGGTGAACCTATCACAGGAATTTCTTGACAAGATTTGTTCAGATGGGGTTTTGCCTTTGAAGCTGAGAGAGTGTGACTTGCCCAAGGTCAACCAGTCGTTTTTCATGATTGAGTGGGGACTTGAACCTTGGTCTCCAGTATTATAGTCAAGTGCTCAAACCACTACACCAGCTTGACCCTAGAAGAAATGTGATCTGTATTATTATTATCACCTATATGATTGACAGAGGAAGGACTGAGCTTGAGAAAGACATGTCCAACTACTGAGTTCTTACAAAGGCAAGATTCACATCAAGGATTTCTGGATGATTCATAACTGAAGCTCTTAGCTAATCTCACAAGACAAAGTTCTCAGATTTCCTCCTTATTTCAGAACTCTTCAAGTAGCAACTTTTCCACTCATCATGACTATAATGGCTAGATAATGGTAACTGCATTTTACCATTTGCAAACATAATTAAATGTACACTTTGAAGAAGCTATTTAGCTATAAAAGAACTTCTAGGAGTAAGAATTTCTATCCAATTTGCCACTGTGGAGTGAAATAAGTTGTTTTGTTATCCAGAGTATTCAAAAAAATACGTTGTTCAGCTTGCAGAAGTGTGGTTTGTGGCCTTGTGCATATGCACCTGCGGAAGACTGCAGCAGGAAGCAAAGAAATGTGACTGAGAACTAGGACATGCTCTCTGGCAACTCATTTTTCAGAACTGTTGTTTCAAAACTTCTGCTCCTTCCAGTATAAAAAAAAGGAAATCTGATTCATGCCAGCACTTCTTGAACTGACTTGGTGTGAATGCATCCTCTAATGCAAAATGCCCAGTTCTAGCCCAATTTAAAGAGAAAAGGACCATACAGGTAGGGATAGTAGGTCTCTTGAAGTTGTCCATAATACCTTCTGGATAATGAACCAAGCAGGTACACAGGTCACTTGGTCCACATGGTGTCACTGTCCCTTGATGGGGACATGTTGCTGCCAATCCTTGAGTTATGCTTTTGCACAACCTCATTGCAGTCCCACTGCCAATGCATCCCCACCTGTTGTGATCACAAGATATTCCATTACTGGGGGGGGGGGAACTGGCAATGTATTTTGATTGTGTGACTCTTCCATTGCTGGTGGCCATGCGGAATGGGCATAAGCGCGATCTAGGGGCTTCCTTCCCCAGTGCAGCATGGGAAAGAAGCCAGCTCCATGATGAAAGGAAGGCATGTGCCGCTCGTGCTACCATCTGCAGGCAGCCAGCCAGGTGCAGAGAGCAGCATCAGGGACATGCTCCCATCCTGGAAAAGGCATTGCCAGGATGATGCCATGATGACGACAGAAAAGGATAAGGTGTGGAAATGGCCCAACTCTTTCCCACTAGGGTGAAATGCATTTAATCAATATGTACATTATAATAATTTTTTCCAAATTTGCATCAGTACACATTATGATATATGATACTTACCATATGTAGATTTGATGCAAATCAGTGTCACTGGTTTCCAGTGTTGGAAAATTCTGGCGTTCTCTCTCTCTCTCTCCTCTCTTGTTCTAGGACAAATGGGTCTTAGCTAGCAAAGGGTTAATTTTCCTGCCTCTCACCTAAAGTCTCAATTGTTGCTCTGTGTTATTTAAAATGATTGGCTATGATGTCCAGACCATGTGAACCAGAATACACCCTGGAGTCAGTCATTGGCCTTACATAGAGAGACCACACCACTCTCTCTCATGGTCTCCCTTTGTAATCTTGCTTCTAGCATTTTCTCTACTGCTGTGCTAGCTCTCTCCACCATGAAGTTGGTGAGTTAAGAATGAAGCTGCTATCTTCCCTAATCCTTTTGTTAGTTAGTTAAGGTCTAGTTTCTCCAGTGCATATGTAATTATAAAGTTTAGTAGTAAATCTTTTAAATTTGGAACCTGAAACTGCCTGCCCTATTTTGCTTTCAAGTCAGCCTCCAATTCTGAGAAGCCACACAGAGATTAGGACATGCTTTTTCTGCAACTCTGCTGAAGGAAGGCTAATTTCCTCACACTTTTAGCCGGGAAACTCTAACTCCCAACATTCAGCAATGTGCACATGGTCAGTCTGTCACCTGGTCAGTGGCTTTTGCCTGAAAGTTCTTGAAAGTCTTCCACACAAAATGGTACAGATTTGAGTGCACAATATACACAACGTTCAATCACCTGTACCTTCCATGTACACCAAGACTTTGTTACTGTCCTACCAGACACCATTTGTGATTTCCTGGCCCATTCTCCTGCTTTATGGCCAAAATCTCAAGGGATACAGTAGCACTATGTCCAGTGCAACGTATTTCATTAAGCTATCATCAGTGCAGCCATGTGTGCCAGCACATAAAATTATGTTTATAAACATAAATTTGCCCACATGAAATTGTTTCCCTATTGATGTTTTTAATAATCCAGGGACCTTGGAAAGCAGAAAGAGATATTTCCCCAATCATTTTCTCAGATGACTAGAAAAGAATGTGTGTGACAAACAGGAAAACAAAACACCATAGAAAATTACTTTAGCACATTGGAATGAAAACAATGTTACAGCTGTGAAATAAAAGGTCAGTATGGCAAAACAATCTTGTATGGAAAAATTAACACATGGTGTTATTATGTGCAGGGAGCACTGAACCTGGGTATTAGCATAATGCCTCCTTCTTGTTAACTACCATATATATGTGTGTATATACTTCATGTATAGGTTAAGGACAGCTTTTGGGGCCAAAATGATGAATTTTGGTATTACCTGTGGATAAGTTGAGGGTCATCCTGCGGAGAGGGAAAGCACCGCCACTACCTCAGGTGGTCAGCCACCCCAGCTTCTGCCACTATTTTCCCATCCAGAAATTGAAAAAAGGCCTTTTGCTACTCTACTGAGAGAAGAGGATGCTTCCTTTTTCAATAAAATTTAAGATACAGTATTAACTTGTATCAAAAAAAGGAACCATCTCCTTTTCTGAGTAGAGTAGTGAAAGGCAAGAGCTTAGTATGTCCCCAGGTGAACCTAAAAGAAGGAAGGACCTCCTCTACAATCTTGGTGCTTTTATGAGTAGAAGCACCATTTTCCCACCCAGGCACTCAAAAAGGCCAGAAACAGTCCCACAGCACACAGAGAGTGGTGTGTGTGTATGTGTGTGTGTGCTTCTTTTAAGTTCTTCCAGGGTGGACTAAACTCTTGCCTTTTGCCATTCTAATCAGAGAAGGGGATGGTTCTTTGTTAAGGTACAGTATTTACATTGACCTATGGATAAACTGACCCAATTGGGTCAATTTTTTGACTAAAGATTTTAGACTTATACACGAGTATATATAATATGTTCTTCCTGAACTCACAGGTAACATCAATCAGATCTTGGAAACATTGTACCTTTTTGGTGTTTTCCATCATAATTTTTATTGAGTTTACATATGTCCTTAATATCATGCAATCAACAGTACATATATTCATTAACTTTAACAATATCAATAAAATGAAAGAGAAATCAGAATCTTTACAGTTTTACATTTGTATCATTGTTATCATTATGTTAGATTTAACTACAGCCTTTTTATAGTTTTTTTTTAAATTATTATTTCGGAGTGACTAACACTGATTACAGATTAACACTGATATACATAGTAACATTGATGTACACACAAAAAATTATTCCAGTGATTAATACAAAACAATCAGTGCTCCATCCCCAACCAGAAAATTAATTTTCCCAATAAACATAATATGGCTACATACTATTATTCCTTCCTTTACTAGTTCTTCCTTTGCTTTTTCCATTGCTTTTGTGGACTGCAGTGTCCAGAATCTTCCAGCTGTCTGAATGTTATTCTAGGAGATGTCATTTCACCAGGCTTTTATTAAAATCTGTTATTGTTATGTGACTTCAAATCAACTTTGACTTACGGAAAACCTATTATAAGTAAGATTCATTCAGGGGAGATTTGCCATTGCCTTTCTGCATGGCTAAGAGACTGTGACCTGGCCAAGGCCACCCAGTGGGGTTCCATGGCTAAGTGGAGACTTGATCCTTGATTTCCAGGAGTCCTAATCCAGTACTCAAAACACTACAGTATGCTGGCTCACACAAATTTGTTGTTCTTGAAGTTGACTCTGACTTATGGCAACCCTGTCGTAAAGTTTTCTTGGTGAGAGAGTTTGACTTGCCCAGCTATGCAGTGGCGGAGCATGGGGAGGTGGGGTGAGAGAAGGAGGGGCTACAGCACGAGGGGTGTGGCCACTGTGTAGGGGGCAGGTCAGGGCATGTGGGGGCTACTGGCAGGATGCCCCAAAAACATTGCTGCCCAGGGCGAACTGCCGCCCCCCACCCCCCATCCCTGTGTGACTGCAGCTATGAATACCAGGATTCTAATAAAGGATGTTTTGTGCCATTCTCTGTTTTAATTTCCTTCATATTATTTCCATTTACATTGATCTGTGCCACATTGGCCATTTTTGCACTACACTGTTGTAGTGCTATTGTTCCACTTTCAACATCCAATGGAATCCTGGGGTTTGCAGTTCAGGGAGGGGCATTTAGAATTCTCCACCAGAGAGTTCTTTGGCCTCAGTAAACTACAGACCCCAGAATTCCACAGGATGTTTAAAGTGGAATAATAGCACTATAACAGTGTAGTGCAGAAATGGCCATTATCTTTATAAAATCTCTAATCATATCTCTAAATTTCATCCCTAATCCAAATCTTTTATACAAATATATATGGTTCATTGAGTCAAATGCTTTTTACACATATCTAATTTTATAATCCCAATTTTCTTTTTATTTTGTTTCACATTATAAATTACATTTACTATGTAATTCCATTTCCCCTTATAAAGCCCTATTGGTTTTCCTTTATTAAATCTGGTTTGAAAAAATGTCAATCTATTGGCTAATATCTTTGCAAAAATTGTATAATCTTGGTTGGCCAATGGAAAACACGGAATAGAAAAATACATGGAATACTGGCTGAGATTTATAGAAGTTTTATGGAATACATGGAATAGACTAATCATTCCCAATCTTTGGCCATCCAGAAGTTTTGGCCTAAAACTCCTGGAAATCTCAGCCAGCATGGCGATTAGTTAGCTGTTCTGGGAACTGAAGTCCAAAACATCTGCAGGCAGTGACGTAGACTCGAATTGATAGATTCGAACTCAAGTCGGACTTAAGTCACTTCAGTGACTCAACTCGGCTTCGACTCGGCCATAAATGATGCACTGACTTGAGACGTCTATATTTTTAATGACTGACTTGATGCCCTTGGTTCAGTCAACATAACACATTTATCCAGAAACTTTATGACTTTGAACAACGGTTCCATCTCTTTGTGTCTACTAGTCACATGACAGTCTCTCTCAAGCCCAAAGTGTGGGTGCATTTCTCAGAGGAGAACAGCAAACAGGTTAGGTAATGGGCTTGAGGCAGGCTTAAGGTCTGCTCAGCAGCCTGTCCTGGCTGCATACTGGTGGAGCCTTCTTAAACATTTCCTAAGAGCAAAAGACAAGACTCACCCCCAGAATGCAGGGTGCATTTCTCAGAGGGGAACAGCAAATGTGTTAGGCAATGGGCTTGAGGAAGAAGGATCCTTCCTTTTAAAGCTTTTGAATCTTCACTAATGGGGAGTAAGATAGAATCCTATTCCCTACTTCTGAAGCTGCAAATGGTAAAATTGCAAATGTGTAGAGCCAACTCTGCTTAAACTGTTAAAAATGAATTTATTTCACTCTATCCATTAATTCTGAAATTTTGGTGGGGGTATAAAGTTGGCTTCCAGACTTGAGACTTGACTTGAACGTATCGTCAAGGACTTGAGACTTGACTTGAGACCTGAAGGTAGAGACTTAAGACTTGACTTGAGACTTGGAGTAAAAGACTTAAATACATCACTGTCTGCAGGATGAAAGATTGAAATCCACTGGAACTGGCATTTCACATCAGTTGTATTAATAAACTAGTTTAAAATGGCCTGAAAAGAAATGTAAAGCCAAGGCTATTCACACCTCTGTGGGAGTCTTCTGAGCTCAGGGTGCTGTTCTCCTTTGTTGTCTCACCTAAAGAAGAGCTTTTCTTGATGATCTTAATGCATTGTAAGGTTGATTTACAGAAAGGAAGTCCATCAGATTTTTGGGTCCCATGCCATTAGGGCTTTCAAGACAGACATATGCTACTTCAAAATAAATGTGTACATGGGAATGTGGTTTTTAGGAGACACATATCAGTGAACACACTTTATCAAGATCCAGGATCTGTTTTGTTTTATTTTTCATACCATCTTTCTCCTTGCCAAACCACAAAGTATTACAAGATAAATGTCTATAATAACAGTGCAATCACTGGCATCCTTCCTTGGAAGTTGATCCCATTGAATTCAGTGGGAATCCATTCCAAGTAAACGTTTGTAATCCCTATGAATGTACTGGTTTAGTCAGTGGGTAGAAATGTTAAAGAAAGGACCTGAATTTCTAAAGATTTCATTGAGGCATGGAGGACAGAAAGAAATAAACTTGCTGTTTTCCAAGGAGCAGGAATTTACGCTCTCATCTCCTTGACTTGGGAAACAGAATTTTAAATTGGGGCCTAAATCTAAGTGCTGTTCCCGACCACAGAAAACTCTAGTGAATCTATGGAATTGATGTAAGTGTTAGCTTACTGTTCAGTAATTGATTCAATGTGCTCCCCAGTGATGTAGACTCAAGTCGGTAGACTCAGGCCCTTTTCGCATTAAGTCTTCTCGCGCGAGCGGGGGAGGGCGGCTCGCGCCAGAAGCCTTCTCCGGGAGGCTGCCGCTTCCCCCTCCTTCCTTCTGCAGGCGAAGGAACGAGCGGGGAAGCGGCAGCCTCCCGGAGGCGGCGGCGGCTCGCGCGTCCGTCCATTCCCCCCCGCGCACGCGAGAAAGGAGCCTGTCCCCTCCATCCCCCCCGCGTGCGCGCGAAAGGCGCTCCTCCCGTTCACCCCCCCGCGCGTGCAAGAGAGAAAGGTGCTTGTCCCGTCCGCCCCCCCACGCGCGCCCGCGAAGCAGGACGTGTCGCGCGAGCGCCCCGCCCCATCCCTTCCTTCCGCAGGGGCGGAGGGAAGGAAACGCGACCCAGCCGGCTCCCGGACACTCCGCACGAAAGGTAAGTGCGCGCGGGCGCCGGGAGCGTTGCGCGAGCGTGGGTGATTTTCGCTTGGAAGTGAAAATCAAAAAACCCGCGCTCGCGCCGCTTCAGCCCCGTGAGCCCGGCGGAAGTGGGAGTGCGTCGTGCGGAGCAACGCTCCCACTCCCATGAGGCTCACGGGGCTGTCGCGCGAGAAAAGGCCCGTGCGAAAAGGGCCTCAGACTCAAGTCAGACTTAAGTCACTTCAGTGACTCGACTTGGACTTGACTTGACTTGAGACTTGCATGTTTTTAGTGACTGACTTGCTGCACGTGGTTCATCCAGAAACCTTACAGATTACTGGTCACATGACAATCTGTCTCAAGCCCAAAGTGTAGACACATTTTTCAGAGGGAACAGCAAACGGATTAGGCAATGGCCTTGAAGTGGGATTGAGGTCTGCTCAGCAGCCTGTCCCCGCTACATACAGGAGGAGCATTCTAAAACTTTTCCTAAGAGCAGAAGGCTCTTAGGAGTGCAGGGTGCATATTTCACAGGGGAACAGAAAATGTGTTAGGCAATGGGCTTGAGGAGGAAGGATTCTTCTTTTTAAAGCTCTTGAAGCTTCAGTAATGAGGAATAAGAAGGATCATATTCCCCACTTTTGAAAAGGGTTCAGTTTTGCAAATAGGAAGTACGAAGGATCTGTTCCCCGTGTTTGAAGCTGCAGATGTCAAAATCACAAAAGTAGAGGGCTGACTCTATTTGAATTGTTAACACTGACTTTATTTCACTCTGTCCAGAAATTCTGGAATACAGGTTGGGGTATAAAGTTGGCTTCCAGACTTGAGACTTGACTCAAGACTTGACTTGAAAGTATCTTGCAAGGACTTGAGACTCGACTTGAAATTTGAAGGTAGAGACTTGAGACTTGACTTGAGACTTGGAATAAAAGACTTAAATACATTCCTTGTGCTCTCTATCATTGGGACTAGCAATTAGATTGAGGCCTGGGGTGAGGTGACTGGAAGGAGGAGGGTTTGTACTATTGTAGTGTGGACTGTCAAGTCAGAGTCAACTTATAGTGAACCTATGAATTATAGCTTTCCAAGAACCCTAGTTATTATCAACCCTGCTCAGGTCTTGCAGCCTCAGGGCCATAGCTTCCTTGATTGAATCAGTCTACTTGTAATGCAGTCTTCCTCTTTTCTCACAGCTTTCCATTTTACTAGGTATTATCATCTTTTCTAATTGTGTCATCTCATGATCTGCTCAAAGGACAATAGTCTCAGTTTAGTCATTTTGGCCTCTGGTGAGAATACAGGTTTGCTTTGCTCTCAAACCCATCTATTTGTCTTTTGGCAGTCCATGGTATCCATAGAACTCTTCACAGGAAGTGGTGTTACATATTACATCTATCTTTGTATTTTGTTTGGGGACTCTCTCTCTCTCTTTCATGTGGTTTGGGATATATTTGTATGTATCACTACTGTTTTGTTAGCTGGTTTTAAAATGCAAAATCTTACAAAGTTAATTGTTTTTGCAATATTCTTCTAAAAAGATTATAGAAGAGTGCTACACAAGCAGAGGACTGGGTTACCTTGGATCATCTGCAGATCACAGTGTTTCCTTACAGAACCATGAACTCCACCTGGCACTGGACATGATCCATCCTGCTGTTACAGAGAGAGGTTAGCCACTTCCTGCCTATTCATCTGGCTATTCAGAGATGTTTCTTGTGCCTCTTGTCTAGACATATACTTTGCATCCGGTCAAAAACACACAAGCTATTTATAGCCAGAGGAAAGCAGAGAATGATACATGGTCTGAGAGTGAGTTTCCTTTCCAGGCCCTGATGAATGTGCACACTTTCCTTTTGTCTCACTGTTACCACTGTTCCAAATAGGTTTTGCAGATGTTTGATACAATGCAAAAACTTGTTACACCTGTTTCCCTGGAGCAAATATGGGAAGAATGTACACAGCAGTATTCTTCATTCAAACCACTATGACTATTTTCTGTCTCTGCTTTACTTCTGAAATCCTTAAAGAGGTTTTAACTAACATTCTCTGCAGTAAAAAATAAGCCAAATATTTATAAACATTGTCACATGTTCTCCATTTCCCTAAGCAGAAAGTAGTTCCCCTTCAATGGCATAACCTTTGGGCTCCTTTGAGGGAGAGAGAGCTGGCAGCTTAACAGTGTTTACATTTTTGCTTTACTTACAACAAAGCATAGGTGGAAGTGAGCAGCCTGCATGCTCTTAGCAATCAACAGATGCACTGGCTCATCTCAGATCTCCAGAAGAACATACCTACACATACAAAGTACCTTCAGCTCACAGCAAACTGTAAGGTCCTTTGCTTCTCTTTTCCCCCACCTCCCACTCTCAGCCCCAAACCACTGTTTCTTCTATTCCCTCCTCACACACCATCAGTCCCTTTTCTTTAGTTGTGGGTCAGAGGCATACTATTTTCCCCAAGTTCTAATGGCTTACCTATTGTAAACAGATATCTCTATCAAGAAAACATTTCCTAGCAATTTGCTTCTACAAAGAGACAGTCATTGACCATTATGGACCATTAGGAGGTCTAGGGGGCATGGAGGCATTTGATGGCAAACAAAAAGAATTGAGGGGGGTTCTGAGAAGACCACAAAACTATCCTTGACACTTGCTTTTGGTTCTTTCTTCATTCCTGTGCTAAGTGGAACAAACATACCAGTTTAGCTCCAAGGGCATTGTTGGGACTAGTTTTTAGCTACACCCCACAGAGTGGGAGTCCTAAGTGACAGCTGCCCAAAGGTTTGTTTCTACATTATGCTCTCTGCCATCCTAGCTACTTCCCTCATTTAACAATAGAGTCCTTTGACCTATACCAGTTTTTGTATCCTGATGGGCTCACTGAAAGCTTGTTCTAACTTCTGTTTTTCTGCAAAGTATTGCTAGCACTACTATAGCAGTCTGAGTGTTGAAACAAGACTGGTAAATATTGTGTGATCAGATCCCAATGTAGCTACAAAGTTCACTGAGTAATCTTGCACCAGTCTCTGGATAAATGTGTCAATAGGTTAAGGTATTTATTGTGCTGATTCTTATGTTATGTTTAAATATATAAGTCCCAGACTATTTTCTAGCAATTCCTGGTACCAGCTGCACCATTTTACACTTGAATGGGTTTCTTTTAATTTTGAGACATACCAGAACAAAACAATGTTTTTCTCTTCTCCGCTCTCTTTTAAAAAATTTCTTAGACTTATAGGGTGACTAAAATGATACTTTTGCACTATAATACTATAATGCTAACAAAAAGAAAAAGTAAACAAAGGAAGAGAAAAATTGCTCTTCAAGCCATGGAGAATTGTAGACCATCTATAGGCAGATGTGTTGAGGCCCCAGGAGTTATAGTCCAATACATCTGCAATCTGCCTGACAAACCATAGGGAGTTGCAGTCCAACACATCTGCAATATACGAGGTTGGGGAACAAGTTCGACCTCCTGCTCCTCCCCCTTTTCTTGCTAGACCCAATGATATTGCATGGTGCATTGCCCTACCTTCAACTTCCATGATTGGTTGTGTTGTTACCCTGTATGTTGGGGGGTCCCGGGAGGGGCGCCCAGATAACCAAATAAAACACAAATTGGGAAAATTAGCTGGAGCACTCTCTTGGCTAAACGAGAGGCAGGGTAACTTTAGCAAGGATCTTTAACCCTATGTATACAGCGGTGGGTCAGAGAGTGGCTAGACAAGGTTTTCAAAGTAACAAACAATACTTTATTAAAGACAAGAAACACGCAAGACAAGACATAAACTAACTAGCTGAGAAATAGAAACGGAGAGCTTTTTCAGGAAAGGCAATACGACAGCTGGTCTCATAGTCCTGGAGAGAAGTGGGGTTCCGGGGAAGAAAGCTCAGTGGGGCTCGCTGAGGTGAGTTTCCTTCAACAACCGGCAGCAAGGCGGGATGGAAGTCCAAAGTAGTCCGAAGACCGTTTGAAAATGAGGGGTTTTTATAGGGGAGTTTGTGCCTACTGGCCATGGCATGCCAGGTGAGAACAAAGGGAGTTTAGAGCTGGACAAAGGACTTGGAAAAGGTCAAGTCTGCATGATGAGCTTAACGCTTGACGACAATAGTTTGGCCAGTATGTAAATGTCCTGTCTAAAAGGACTGGTCCTGCTGAGAGCCGTACAGCTATTGTAAGGATTGCAGTGGGAAGTTCCCTGAAGCTACGAGCGAGGCTTGAGTTGCTGGCCTCAATAGGGTCTGAAATGTAAAACCATTAGCAGCCGCACCCTGTCCGTGCTTGTCCGGAGAACCTCGCAAACACGTGGAGTGAGGTGGCTGAAGAAAGGTCAAGCAAAGGCTGAATTGTTTGATATCAAAATGATATCTGGGGTCCTCACCAACAATGCCATAGCTGAGTAACAGTGTCACTGGTTGTTGTTGCAACACAACTTCATAATGTGTTGTGACACATAATTCACCTCAAGCAAGACACCACCTGGTTTAAAAACAATGTCTGGAAGAGCTCTAATGCAGATCCAAGAAATCTCTACAAACACTCCCACCAAGGATGCCACAAATGGAAGTGGACTTGCCAACTACTGGCAAAACAAGCTCCTGAGTCGTTTGAGAGCCAATAAGACAGCTTTCTCTCCTTGTCAAAGATTTTGCTGCCATCTTCCTGCTGTCTCACAAAACAAAATGCCTCATGGCATTTTAATGGACCTTTACACTGAAGCAAGTCATCAACAGGATTCTAGCCATACAGTCCATCTCTGGGGCCATATTTGAAACCTTTCCAGCTTTGCTTACTAGAACCTGTGGCCAGTTTACACTTCACTGTCCTGACTTTACAAAACCTGGGATCACCTTCCTGTTATGTTAAGGTAGCAAAAGTAAGACTGGAGATTGGTGGAGAATGGCGAGGGGGTAAACTTTCTAATGTGAGCTTCCAAGCCTGCTGCATCTGATACCTCACCACCATTTAAATGAAAATTATATATCTTTAGAATCACAGTCTAACCATTTATTCTTCTGCCCTTTTATTACAGAAAAATAATGATAGGTTATGAGGGATTTAGCTGCAATACTAATGGTGCTGAACTACATCTATAGGGTGTGCCCTCTCATGTAATATTTATTCAGAATTAAAGAAAGCTTTGCAAGCACTGGTTCTTTCCCCTTTCCCTCACCCAAGCTTTTCTTTACCACGAAGAATAAGAAGACATGATTGAATTAGCTGTATTAATGAGAATTTGCCGGTTGCACGTATCATTCCATTAATCTAAATGGCATGTGAAATCAAACACAGACTCGACAAATAATGGGGCCTAGTCTTCCCTGGCTGCATAATCAGTTTGAGGAAGATCTGCTTCCCAGTAAAGGGAGAGAATGGATGGCTGAGAATGCATAGTGGAATGAAAGGGTTTAAAGTGTCCCTTACATAAAAGGCTGTGCAGGGCGTTCTTTGAAAATGAATGGAGGCTGCCACAAAAGAGGAGGGAAAAGGAGGTGCAGGGAGAGCTTAGGACTTCATGCAGAGATGTGTCATGCATACAAAAAAAGGTTGCTAAGGTAATATATAAGGCCACCTTCCAAAGGGGAGCGAACTGTAGGTAATGGAATACAGGCATGCAGGCCCAAAGGCATTTTGATCAGGAGCATAAAGAGAATGTATGAAAGGCCAAGTACTTAGAGCAGAGATATGAATGTCTGAAAAGAGAGGGTAGAAATGGGTGAAATAAAGACACCAATTTTCAGGATTTTTTAAAAAAAATAAGATTGCAATTGCTTGCTTGCTTGCTTTTTTGTTTTTAAAATGTATCCTTCATCCATTTTAACAGTCATTAAAGTGTAAAACACATCTCATGTGTGTCTTATGCATTTTCAATAGCACAACCACCCTAGTGCCCACCCTCCTGACTTCCCATCCTTTCTCCCCAGACAAAGGTATTGCATTGCATAATATTTTTCTGTGCCAGATCCTAAGGCTTGAAGAAATGCCTGCAGATTATGTTAGACCTGGTGAGGTTATCATTTCTTCAAAACACAGGTCAAAAGTGATTACTTGTCAAAAGCAATATAATCTCAGAATGATAAAGAAAATAGGGAAGCATGGAAAGTGACCAACTCAAAGTGGTTTCATTACTGCTGCACCTTAGTAGGGCACCAACCACACTTAGATGAGAGAGATTATTACACGAAGGGGATAAAAGGCATTGAAGTGAGCAAGATGTGTGGCAAACAAAACAAAACACAGTGTGTTGTGGAAGAGAAAGCTCAGTGGCAGAGCTTGGACTGTGTGGAGGAGGGTGTCTGGAGAGGCTATGGCATAGGAGGCAGGGCTATGGCATGTGGGGGCATGGTCACGGTGTATGGGGTGTGGCCATGGTGTGAGAAGGCGAGGCTACGGTACACAGGAGTGTGGCTACAAGCTGGGACGCCCTCAAAAAATTGCTGCCTGGAGCGAACCGTCTCCATCGCTCCCCCAATCCCTATGCAACTGAGAAAGCTTATAGGCAAGAAAGAAGAACAAAACACATATGCATATATACATACACACATATATGCACACACATATATCAGACTGAAAATACTTTGTCACAACACAGCTTAAAGTCATTGTTGTTTTTTAAAAAATAATCTTTGTGCTTCTGCAGAACTTTTGATAGACTCTAGTAGAACTAGCACTCTATGGATGGAATCCTGGTGATTAGCCCCAAGTAGAGTAGATCTATTCAATCAGTTGTTGAATGGTGAGTCACCATGTAAGTAAATGCAATTAATTCTGCTACTCTGGTTAAGACTACCAACAGATTTTAGGCATATGTTTTCCTCTCCTTCTCATAAAGTCTCAGTTCATCTTCTATAAGATGGTACCCACTGGGGCATCCCTTAGCTGTTTTGGACTACGGCTCCCATCATCCCCAGACAGCATGGAAACTGATGAGACTTGACAGAGCAGTTTGGTAACTCCTATGTCTGCAGTAGGCAGAGGAGGTTGAACTTGTTCCCCAACCTGGCATATTGCAGATGTATTAGACTACAAGTCTGAGGGCAGCTGATGGCTTACACATCAGTAAGATGAGCAGTTCACCCTAGGTTTTAGTCTAAATTTTAAAGGAACAATCCAAGGCTCTGTACCCTCTCTCCAAATATTAAGTTCAGCACCTAGGATAGTTCCTTTAAATCTAAGGCTAAATAAAATCTCAAGTTCAGCCTCCTCTGCCTACTGCTAGGCCCAATGATATTGCATGGTGCATTGCCTTGCCCTCAACTTCCATTATTGGTTGTTGTTGCTGGTTGTTGTTGTAATATACAGTTTCATAATGTCTTGTGGCACATAATTAGATGTCATGGAGCAACAGGGAAGAAAGTAGGAGAAGTGGAGGCTCCATAATCTTGTAAATTTTTAGGGTTTATTTATTTTTATATCTCACCTTTTCCCTAGTTTGGGACTCAAGGCAGCTTACAATAGTTAAAACAAACATACTTAAACATTAACAACATACAAGAGCTAAAAAGCAATTAAGCCATCATAAAATCTGAAACTAGTTAAAACAGATTAAAGCAAATAAAAGTCCAGTACATTATACAAGGCTTGTTTCCTGTGAGATATCAATTGTCAAAGGCCTGCTGGAATAAAAAGATATTTATCTACTTGTTTCCTAGCCTCTCTAGGAAAGGAGTACCAGCGCCTGGGAGCAGCCACTGAGAAGGCCCTCTCTTATATTACCACAACATTTGCCTGTGAGGGTGGTGGGACAGAGAGCAGAGCCTCACCAGAAGACTTCAAAACACAAGCAGTTTCCTACTGTACCCTAATATTGTACCCTAATGCACCATGTCATCCACACCCTTCATGCTGAGACAGTATTTCAAAGGAACTGGAGGACAAATTCTAGAAATCCCTTTCCATCCTCCATGCTGAAGACCCACCTTCAAGGCCAACCATCAAGGCCTCTTTCACCAGATATGGTATTGATATCTAAACACCTGAAAGGATGTCATGTAGAAGATGGAGTCAGCTTATTTCTGCTTGATTCAAATTTCGAGAAAAGAGATTGAACAAAACATTTGGGTTTCTTGACTGCAAATGCTGTTTGACAGTGGAGAGTGGTCAATTCTCTATACTTGTAGGCCTTTAAGCAGAAGTTGGATGGCCATCTTCTGGGAGTGCATTCGTTGCATCTTTCTGCATGGTGGGGCATTGAAGTAGATGGCCCTTGCAGTCTTTTCCAGCTCTATGATCCTGTGATAGTGAACCTGTGTCCTACAGGAGGTTATTTTGGTTTGGAAAAGGTGAGGTAGATGATGGTGGAGGGAATAAAGAAAGATCCATATTATTCATTCTAAATTACCTATTTGTTGAACAGCCAGGACTTATAATGGTTTGCAACTAGGAAAGAATAAAACACTTCTGGACTACTTATCAAATAATTACTGCTTGTAACACTGTTAGGTGTATATCATTGTCTAGTCTCAGACTGCAAGCATTAATTAATTAGCGTGATGAATACGAGCACTCATTGCAGCTCAGGAATTCGGATTGTCAGTCGTACTTCAGTTAAACAGAGCTGAGCATTTGCAGAAAAAAAGAAAAACTGTTGATGCTGACAGCATTGTAATACAGTCAATGGATATAAAACCCAGGTAGCATGCATAAGATTTCCATAGAATACACTCTTTGTGCTACTTAGGCAAGAAAAAAAATCTGAATATTTTCAAAATGCATCTTTTAGTATCAAGAAGTGACCATTTTTATTTTTCAAATTAATAATTGGAAGTGAATTTAAAGCTACAGTGATTGAATGATGAGGACTGTAGAAAATTTTATATACGGTACATTGAGTAATATATGGAGTTTTTCATTTAAATCTCAGTGCCTGGAACTATAATTCTTTATGGCACAAGGCTCATCATTTATAAGTGAGTCACATAGAGCCACTACATAGAGTGTAGTGGTTTGAGCACTGGAATTTGATCCTGGAGACCAGAGTTCGATTCCCTGTCTAGTCACAGAAACACACTGAGTAACCTTGGATGTGTCACACACTCTCAGCCCGCAGAACACCCTAGAAAAGGTTTGCCTTATGGGAGCCATAAGCTGGAAATGACTTGAAGGCACACAATAATAACAACAAGGCCATGAAAGGACAGCAAATAATTATTTAATTTACTATTGTTATACTTTTATTTCCAGAGAAGGGAGAGGGATTTGTGAGCTCTTCTGCCTGAAGTACCAAAAACGACAAGGTATTTGCCATGCACGTTGACTGTAAGGGAGAGTATGCTTTGTTGTTTTATCACAACCAGCAAAATCTCAACAACAACAATACATAGGGAACTCCCAACTTCAGTTTTCAGGCTGAGCTGGGTAAAAGGGCTTACAAAATTTAGGGATACTGCTGTCCAAGCTTTTTGGGAAGGAATTTTAAATTTTGCTGTGACTGTGGCACAGCTCCTATCATTGACTAGTTCGCAAGAGCTACACTCTGTCCTTTTAAAATTGACATGATTTGGGGGACAATTTCTGCTCCAAATTGTTTAGCTGTTGTTGTTGGGTGCCTTCAAGTCATGTCTGACTTACACAACTCTAAGGCATGATAGAAAGTGTGCGTCTGCAGTGGAGCAGAGTTCTTCATTAAGGATCCAAGACATCAATGGCTTAGAGAAGCAAACTAAGGCTTTATTGAAGGAACTCAATTCTAAGAGAGGAAAGTTACTCAGGGTGCTATTCTAATCTAGCTGTATTGTAGGGAAGTGTTGGGAAGTGAATCACACGAAGAGAACAGGGGGAGAAAACATCCCTAAGAGTATTAGCTTATGTAGCAGAGGGGTCAGGATAGGTAGACAAAAGAGGGAAGACACTGCAGGTCACTCAGTGACCTCTGAGGCATTCTTGACTCTTCAGTACTAAGCATTGTTGCATTTCTAACAAGGCAAACATATCATGGACTTTTCCCAGCAAGATTTGTACAGTGGAGTTTGCTTCTGCCTTCCTCTGAAGCTGAGAGAGTGTGACTTGCCCTAGGTCACCCAATGGGTATCCATGAATGAGTGGAGAATCGAATCCTGGTTTCCTGGGTCATAGTCCAATGCTCAAACCATTACACCATGCTGGCACTCACAGGAAGAATACTTAGGTATAAAAACAATACAAAGAAGGGGGCTAAAATTGTTGTGTCTTTATGTGAAGACTATACAAAAATAAGATAAATAATGTTTAAAAAGTACTGAAAATAGTATTATTCTACTAATGTCCACCCTACATAGTCTGGATGATGAGGAATTTCCTCTGCCGTGCGGAATTTTCTGCTTTCACACAACTATTATATGTACAAGAACCCTGTGTTCTCTTTCATGTGGCCACCCACATAATGGGGATTCAAAGTCTGGTCTACAGTTGCAGCCCAATGTTCAAATCACTATGACCATTTCCACAGTAGACTGTTATAGTGCTATTATTCCATTTTCAACATCCTATGGAATCCCAGGGTTTGCAGTTTAGGGAGGGGCCCTTTCATAATACCACTATAACAGTCCAGTGCAGAAATGGACTACCGTATTTGCCGGCGTGTAAGATGCACCTGTGTATAAGACGCATTCCATTTTCAAACAGGATTTTTTTGGGGGGGAAATGAGGTTTATACACCAGCAAATGCAGTGTATCATTCTGATTCTCTAAACGGAAGACCCCTGCCCCAGATATGTGAAATATGCAAAACCATCCCACAACCACCCCCAAATACTTCCATTTTTTTTTCTGCAGCCTCAAAATGACAATTTCCAACTAAACCTTGGGAAGAACTTTTTTTTTTAATGTAAGTGCTGTGCCTTGGTGAAATGCACTGCCTTTAAAGCTGGTGAACTCTCGTTCTTTGGAGATTTTAAAGAGTGGTTGAATGGCCATCTCTCAGGACTGTTTAGTCCTCTACTCCCATGGAGTTTTCCATGAGGTTGGACTACTTGGGCCTGTCAGTCCCATCCATCTAAGATTCTACGATTCTATTAATTGTATTACTTTGTTTGGCAGGCATGTTATAACTGGCACAGCACTAGAAAATCATGACTGCCTTATACTTCAGTGGTTGGTTGCAAAGTATTTGGCTCTTACAAAGAATTGAAATGACAAGGAATACAAGAACGATACAAACAGTTGATAGCTGTAATGTTATGCTTTTATTGAGTATATTGGTAATTCTCCAGACTCTTGCTTGCCACCAGTAGCACTGTTTGGTTTAGGAGTCCATGTTCTGAACAAAAAAGGGAAATCACATTACATGCTGAAATGTTTTATTACTATGAGTTGGGCCAACATAGAGGAAAATGTATGTATTCTTCAAGGCTTCACCAGTACAAATGCATAATTTGTGAGAATGAAGGTCAAAAAAACAGGGAACAGACAGTGTCAGATTTATTTCATGTGCCTTTTAAGGAGGAAAACAGAACTGTGTAAGATTCAGTTTTATAAAGCTTCTACAGAAAAAGTCCAGAAAGAGAAAATTGGAAACCTAACCATGTTCATGGTACTATATTGGTTTTATTTTTATTAGTCAATATGAAAACCAAAGCTTCAGCTCTGTAATATCAAGATACATGAGGGAACATCTGCCATTATGATGGAATCATTAATCATGGTACTGAAATCCTGACATGTTTTCTCTGCAGTGAGAACATTTTCAAGACGAAACAACTGACAAATTGCTTAGATGGGAATATTATTGGTTGCAAAATATTATCTTTAGGCATGACATACTCTCCAACTTTTATTCATCCACTTCAAACTGTTCTATTTTGATCAATGTTATTGGTGAGCTCAATAGTATAGAGACAAGATCTATGGGAAAAGCCGCAGTAGAAACAACCAGTACGACATTGCATCAAATGTAATTGGGGAATTGATATTTTCATGCCACCAATGCATTTGTTACCTTTGATGCAATTTCACTGGTTTCATTTGAAATATACAGACAGGGCACAGGTAGAAACAATCAGCATTTGCACACCTCCCAGACAACAGATCTGTTACTTCATATTATTTCTTGAGAGAGGTTCTCTTATATACACCAATATGCTTTTGTGGACATTAGCTTACAGCCCCCTTCTCTTAGCTTCTGGGGTTCTCTGAATATCAGCAGTCACACTAAAAAGAAAAGAGGACATACTCATAGCTATGGCCATTTCCACACTATACTGTTACAGCGCTATTATTCCACTTTCAACATCCTGTGGAATTCTGAGGTTTTTACCGAGGCCAAGAGGCTCTCTGGCTGAGAATTCTAAATACCTCTCCCTAAACTGCAAAGCCCAGGATGTTGAAAGTGGAATAAAAGCATAGTGCAGAAATGGTCTATGAGTTATGCATCAGAACTGGGTACTGCTGTCAGATGGGAGTGTGACAATATGAACAACTGACCCAGAGCATCTGGCAAAAGGTAGGGAGTGGAGAACAAGTGCTTCAGAAATATCTATAAGCTTCTATCCCCCATACAGATCTCTAGAGTAGTGTGTGACTGCGCCTGCTTTTCTCCTCACAGACTGG